>CM060259.1:13274557-13354557 GCA_030684275.1 Acipenser oxyrinchus oxyrinchus | reverse complement strand
GCCGGGCCTCTGGCGGAGCAGAGTAAGGCCCTCCTGTGTGAGCCAGCAACAGCCATTCTAATCCAGCTAGCGACAAAAGAGAGATAGAGAAGGGGACCTGCAAAAATCAGAGCAAAAGGAAGACAGGGACATACATAACCATTTCCAACCAAGGAGCCAACAATACTTTCTCAATAGAATCGCCCAACAGACTATCATGGCAATGGCTGGGATCATCAAAGAAATCGTTAGCAGAAACAAAAGGAGATACCAGGAAGATGGATTCGACTTGGACTTGACTTGTATCCATTTTAATAATATTTTGATAGATAAGTATTCAACATATTTGATTCAACTCCTTAGTATTACAGGTGCAGATGAGTGGTGATAGGCATAAAACGTTAATTTGGTACGGTACGCGGAGATGATTATCCATGATTTACTACGATAAGGTGAGTTGTTGTGTTTTATTTTTTTGATCTGAACAACGATAATTATTCTTTGACAGTTGTTTTATATGGATTTGTTTTTCAGAGGAAATTCAAAATGGTGCAGAACACGTTAGTATAATTAAATGCGGCTTGATATTGCATTTATGGATTAATACTCTAAAATAAGTAGGTAGGAGCGGTTTGATTGTTAAATTATTTTTCTTTTTAGATCGCGATGTGAGGCAGAAACGGCCAGTTACTGTAGTACTAGTGTGATAGGGTCTTGGCCTAGATAAGGTACTGGATCAGATTGAAATTAGAAATCAGTGTTACACAAAGGCATTGCATCAGCAGCTTGCAGAAAATGTGTGGAATATATCCTGCGGATCACGTTTAAGCAAATACTAAACTAAGTTTTTTTTTTAAAAAATTATATAAGGTTAACGTTTACTCAAGTAAGATTTTTTTTTTTTTCTTGTAATGAACAGGACTGTATTAAAAAGTGCCGTCTTTGACCTGAATTATTGAGAGATGTTTAGCTTTTATAAAATAAATATTAAATGCCAATACTTGACATTTCCAAGAACCAGAAACTCGATTCTAATAGGCCTGAAGTCTGGTGTACTAAGCTATACGCATACCCTGGAACATGCAACTCACTGGTATTAGCCTTGATTACTGATATGCGATTGCTGTAAAAGCAAACATGGTGTTGTATTTTTGCTCCACGGCTATCAAAGGTTTACTGGCTGGTTAATTTCTGTGCTGTAATGGAGCTCGAGAAGGTCTGCTACTCTTATCTGCCTGACAATGAAGAATAGCTCTGGTAAAACACAATTTTTGTGAAGGAAATTAAATCACAAACATGTTGAAATACAAAGTCACCCAGAACTAATTCCTCTAATTCATATTGCAGTCATGTATGTTTAAATGCGCCAGGTTTTAACCTCTACAGGGCCAGGCTTCATTTTAGTTTACTTAGAATACTTCCTAAAAAACTTGACCATTATGTTCGTACTTCCCATTGGGCACACTGTTTTAGTTATGAAGAGGTTAATTCCAAAATGTCGATTTTGACTTTCATTACCCGAGTTAGTCCGTCGTATTTTTTTGTGTGAATTTGTTAGTCAATAATTAAATGTATATATTCCAGACTTATTTTTAAAATCTTAGATAATTTTGGTTGTACTGCAATGAGCAATACAATGAAACCAATACCAATAAGCCTAGTTGGAAATATTATTGCAGTCAAGGTAACTGGACAGAAGGTAAATAGACTGCCTGGTTGTAAGTGGCTTGCAGGAGCATTAATAAACCCTTTGTATCTGTTTGCAAAATGTCAATGTTTAAATGCCTACCAAGCTCAACTGTATTGCCTTGTTAAATAACTGCCTTGTCATGCAGTATATCTTACTATGGATGTGAATATTTTTATTTATTTATTTTTTTAAATATCTGAAATATTGTGTGCTGAAATTTATTTAATGATGGACATGATCTAAGCATGCATTTGGTGTTTGAATATTCTGTAGCTATGTTGATACTTTTATAAATCCATGTTCTCTAGTAGCTGTTCACGGTTTTATTATGTATTTGTGGATAAGGTCTATTGACTCTGATTGTGGGTCATACGTGAGCTGCTTGGTATCACCAGGCTTTGGGGGTGTCCTTTGCAATATTTCATAAACCATTAATATGTAATATAAACCTGGATTATTGCTTTGTTTAGCAAGCCCCAGCTGTATTTGTGGAACCAGAAGCAAGGGGGTAAAGGTATGTTAGAGATGAGAAATCTGGGTTTTTAAAATCGAAAGATGTGTGACCCTCCCATATTATACTAGTGTATGTTATTTGGCCACTAGATGGGGAAACCTCTGGAACATGAGAAATGGAAGCACATTTGTGAAATTGAAATTCTGTTGGTCTTTTAATGCCTGCGTGCTTGTACAAGTCTGGATTTTATACTTTAGCAGGTTGAAGGCATTTTCACACCAGCATATAATATATATGGGTTAATCAAAGCTTGATCCTGATTACTTCTAATATCATATTTGATTAAGCAGAGAAGTTACCTTTTCAGCATTTGTCAACATATTACAGTGTACAGCAAAGAAGTAATTTAGTAAATTCACTGGCTATACCACTGTACAATTAGAAGGTTGTTGTCGTTACGGACACCCACTTCCTGAGACTTTTGTAGTGTTTCAGGCATTCTACATTGGGTGAAAAATACAGTAGCTTGGTGTCTTAAAATCTCTGCGGGATTTTCCCTCACTGAAAGTTGCAGATATGCAGGAGCAACTTGAAAATGCGCGATTCTCACGCTGAAATTCAAGCCTTGATGAAAGGAAATGTTTGTGGCCTTTCATTTGATATGTTGCATACATGCAGTACAAACTACCCAGTAGCTAAACATACTTAAATGAAAACAGTGAAAAACAGGTGGAAATAGGGCAGGTGGAAATTGTTTGAGTGTAAAGAGTTAAAAAAAAGAAATGGAGCACATTTAAAAGAAAAGCACCTTTTTCTTCTGCTGCATGCAAAAACAATGGAGTGTTTTTTTTATATGCAAAAGTGCCTTTTTTTTGTGCCACTCTCCTCAAATTTTGGAATCCTCCCCTTCTCTCCCCATTGGCTGCAGCATAGGGGAATCCCCAGCACACACAAATGAAGTTCAAGCCCTGAATTACTGTATTCTATGTAGGTTGATGTTTTAATGGTTGACATGTGGCAGAGTTGGATTAACTAAAAAAAAAAAAAAAAAAAGTATGAAATACAGTGCCACTGTACTTTCCTTTGCCACAAAAGCTAGAAAGCAAGGGTGTACAATTAACAATTTAGATTTAAGTTTTAATTAAAAAAAGTAGAGAGTATGCAGCTTATCTACAAAAGAACAGTATTAGTTTGACTTCAGAAATATACAATTTGAAATGTTGATTTGTGTAATCTGTTTTTCTGCTTTTAGAATCACTATTTTTTCCCCTTGTAATGGAAAATCCAAATGGTAAAAAGATGTACCACTGTCAGTATGATTTATTCTATGGTATTTTGACAGACAACAATGAAAGATGATGGTTTAAGTTTTATTCAAATCCAATATAAAGATAAATGAAGCCAAGATTATGCCTTCCGCCCAGTCCGTAAAATCTGCCAATTTCATTTGTTGTATCTGTATGGTGAGCCTGTTATCGCTGTGCCAATAACCTTTAAAAGTGTATCACTTCTCTGGTTATTTAATAGTGGATCTGTGTTCTAGGAATTGGCCCGTGTAACACCCTGACAACGTCCTGACAACTCTAGCAGTCATATCCAGTCAGCGCACTGGTATTTGTCACGTGACTCTGTCTGCTGCAGTGAAACGAAGGGTAAAATGGACACTACGACAGCCAAAATATATAAATTTATACTGAAGGCTATGATTTTTTTTAAACGGTTACAAACTGGAATTACAAGCTACTGTACTCTACTCACCAAGATTCATATTTTGTTATCTTGTTACCTTTATTAAATCGTTAACGTTATTTCCCAACCCATGAAAAAAAAAAAAAAATTGAATACAATATTTTCTATCACTGACTTGGTTTGTATAAATGTAGCATGCTAACATCGCTTTTTTCATTTCTTTAATGTGATTAATAAAATGTACCGGTAATTTTATTTTAAATGTATGGTGCTTGCTTGTAACTTACAGTACCGAGTGCAGCAACAGTCTCGAGTCCAAACTGTCAGCCGAGTGTAGATATACTATTTACATCCTCGCTATATGGCCTTCATTATACAATTTAAATACTGATTTAAAAAAAAATAATAATCAAACTACTGCTGATGTTGACTCATACAGCACTATGCAACCAGCATGGCAAAGCAACATTGATGATTTTTTTTAATTTTTTTTTTATTATTTTTTAAATCAAGAACCAAGGTTTAAATTAACATTTGCAATTGAAACTGAAACTTTGATGCACTTTTTTGGGGGTGGCGGGCGGGGTGTGCTCGTACTGAGTTCAACAAATATAATCTAGCCAGAATACTGGATGCAGCATGCCACAAATAGGTACTGTACTTGTAATTCTACTTTTATTCACAATCTCATTGCTATTATTGTTAGTGGTAGTGACAAATACTGTAATAAAGATAATCAAAGAATAAAAACAGTACTAATTATTAATAATTTAGCTAATGCCTTTATCCAAGGTGACTTCCTTAACTTACTCCAGCAGCTTATATTGTTCGTTTTGGATTGTGCTTTTATTATAGCGAGCAAAAGGCTTTGGGCCCAAATAGGGTTGTTATAGTGAGGGTGTACTGTATTTAGTATTTGACTTGTATGTTTAATATACGACACTTGCACATTTGTACTATTGGTACCATTATACTATCCTATTTTGGCACAAGTATACTTGCAGTATACAACTTTTTTATATTCTCTTTGTTAATAATGCAACATAGTTCTCAAATATTGGACATTTCATAGATTGTATCTTACTTCTCTTTTGCATGCCTGCATTGTCTCTTGCTAGATATGCATCTCCAGATTCTGACATACTTTTACAAAACCAGGTGCAACTTCTGCTCTGTATCAAAAAGCTATAATGCTCTGCGGCTGCCCACCTAGGTGGATAACTATCGAAAAACTAGTGGAAAAAGTATGGAATTGATGCTGAGTGGTGTTTTTTTTTTTTTTTTTTTTTTTTTTAAACTTTAGTTCCATTTGTGCATGCAAGGGTGGGTTTAAGAGCCTCTTAATGTCACAATAGTTGGGCTAAAGAGTGCCAGCTGAGTACTGCTAGTAATGGTCTTTTAATGTTAGTTGAATGCCTTGCTGTGGTGTGTTGCTGAGGATGAAAATTTACAATGATTCAAAAATCATGACTTTGCTATCTGATGGAATCATTCCATTCTTCCATCAGTGCAATGTGCTGTGGGTCCAGAATAGGGATAAGGGATATTTAAACTTACTTTGGATATAATCACTTAAGTTTACTTATAGTAATATGCTGATTTTACTGTTTCAAACTGCAACACACAGTGGTCTTGCAGTGTTAGATAATGTGACTTTCCGGTATGTCATGTTAGTAATGTATTAAGTTGTCTGCCACTGCAGTCTTATGCATTTACAAAAACAAAATATTTTCTTTTTATTTGAAACTTCTTCAATTAGGCAAATTGTATGCAATTTTTCTGTTCTCTTTGTATTTTTGTAGCCTGTGCCCTGTCTGCATGCGTTCTGTAGCAAAAGCACCATGGCTTTTAGAACTGGTCCCCTAAACTCTGCATTTAAAGTGTTCCTGAGAGCTCTTTCTTAAAGTACATATTTAACTGAATAAAAAAACAATTGAGAAACATTGTCACCTTAATGAGAACAAGTAATTTTTAAATAATGAAAACTATAGCCCATTTTAGCTGTAGTGACACCAAGCTAAATAGGCATGTTGCAGTAGGAAGTTACAAATGACAGCCTAGGAAGAATCTTTTTCAAAAGTGAAATTGTTTTGCAGTTTATTTTCTGTAGCAATATGTATTGTGTTGTGATAATACCGTGAAGACCCTGTATGAACATCATCTATTCTGCATAACTTGTGCACACTGTTCTGGTCACTAACTGCATTCAGTTATTGTGTGAATTGTTTGTCTATACCCTTTAACCTCTGCAGCCATGGTTATCCTACATTATTTATTTGGCAGGTGCCTTTATCCAAGGCCCCATACTGCACTATCAATCATGTGATGGTGCATGCTCTTGTAGACTGCACTTCTCCCAATTCACCAAATTTATCAAATGATTAGAGTAACGAGGAAACCCAAATGTTTCCTACTATTGCCCCTTAGAAAGGTTGTGTGTGTTTTCTTTAACACAGTTGATTTTTACTGGTCTGTAGAGATGCATCGATTTATTGATCATCTGTCCTTAAATTTCCAGAGCTTCAATCTCATATTGGTGAATCGATGCATTAGATTAGAGCCTGGTCTGAAGTCTTAAATTGGCACAGTTTGCATTAAAATGATGATTATTTAGTTATGTTTAGATTGGTGCTAGTACGGTAGGTAGCCAACTATTATGCACAGCAGCGTTTTTAGTTATTGGATCTTCTGATAATGTATGTTGATTTTGAAAAATGAAGTGTTATTGAGGCATGTTTTTTTATGTAAATTAGTTTGGTAATAGATTAAGAAATTATGTTGCTGATACAACTACTGGTGCACCATTGGTGCACATTTTGCTCCAGAGTTGAAGGTTTGTGTATTCACATTACAAGATGTCTAACTTGTGTGTTTAATTATCTTGTGGTATTCTATACTGAATTCGTTGAATGTATCCCTGTACACCAGCTGTGTCTTAACCGTGAGCATCAACCACTACTTGTCTAAATATTCATGTCCTGAATATTCAGTATTCTATTGAATACTATGACTTCATAGACATAGTCCGTCATTTGTAAGAGAGATTTGTGCAAGAGGCCTTTTTTTTTTTTTATAGTCTTCTGAATTTTTGAAATCGACCTCATGTGAAAAAGGTTCTGCTGCATTGAGGCTTACTGGGTACGTCTGGCATTCATATTTCATTTTTATAAAGAAAATTATTCATATGTATTCCAAGGGGCTCAATTTCAGCCCTGAACAGATGTATTTAATATAAAATTAAATTCCTGTAGTTGGTACGTTGTGTATCTATTTTAATTTGTTTGCAAACAGCAGTCGATAATTTTTTTCAATTCCATTTCTAATCCCATTTTTCTTTTTTAATCAATTCAAATTCCTATTCCAATCATTTTACACCAAAGGCTTTATTGAGCAAACAAATACTGTATAAAACTTAATGAACTTGTCGGATAACCTGATGGAGCATACGGCATGAATCTCAGTAAAGACTATGCCGTAAAATAGAATAGGAATTTGAATTGTGTAAAAGGGAACTGGGATTGGAAATGGAATTGACCCCAACTGATGGATAAAGTATTTAGCATTGCATTATGTTTGTTCTTCTGATTTTTAGTGATCGGTTTGGAAGTGTTTACAGCCATGTTGACCCATTACCGTCTTTCAATAAGATCTTCTTCTTTTTTTTTTTTTAAACTCTATTTTACTTGGTATGAGTCTTTTTGAGACCTAACAAACTGCTAATGAGTCACTTAAGTACCATCTAAAAAATGTTATCGACTCATCACCTTTTATTTCTGAAGCAGAGAAAAGAAATCTAGTGAATGGATCTGTGTGGTTTACTAAAGGTTATTCGGTCTATGTGAATGCTATTTGTCCCAACATTTAAATACCTGCTGTATTAAATGTGTTTCTGCAACATTATTTAGTGTAAACATGGCTGGTATAAAGCTTGGTGGAAACATTTATATTTGTAAAGGATTTCTATTCTGATTTCTACCGGTTATTGGCTCCTGACCTATGTTAAGCAGTTTAATTTCCTAGCTGTTCATGCTATGGTCAGAATAGAGACTTCCTAAAGATCTATAATTTTGTTGTGATGGCAGATATTGCATCAGCTTCTAGTAGGGTGCTTCTGCTTTAGTGATTGTTTAGTTGTGGAAATTCTGCCACCAGACGTAACCACGAACGAGTGAACCTTTGAACACAGCCCTAACAACGTGTATGTGTATCTTAGTGCTGTGTTTAAAAGGGGAGAGTTATGTTATCCATAAATCCTGAGTGTAGGGCTGAGAATAGCTGATATCGTGCTGCAGTTTGCAGGATGTAACTGAACCCCGATGAGGTCACATCTGCTCAGTGTTTTAAACAGTGTTGTGTTAACACCAATGGTAAAGTCTTAAGTCATTTTGGAAGTTTAGATTAGGCAAAAAAATTGACAATCTTTGATTCAGATATGAATTCAAAATCAAATCACATTGGCCCACCTGCTTCTACAAATGTGTATTTTGCAGAGTCAAATTTCTGACTCCTTGCATAGTAGTTTATGTATTTCTAACTTTGTGTGAACTTTGTTGTAACCACATGATCTTCCTACTTCACCTGAAGTTACTTGCATTGTGTGTGTTTAGTGCATCACCAAATGCTCTATAGAGATGCTTGAGATACCATACATATATAATTAGTGCTGGGACGAACACAGGATTTTCATGTTCGGATATTCGCTCATAATTTAAATATTTGTTTAGATTTGTTCGTTTTTCAAAGTCATTTGTATTGTTCTGAACTCGGGCAGACAGCAGGGGGTGTGGCCTTGGCCCCTGTGTGTGCCTTTATTTTACAGCAAGACCTTACAATATGTAACACGTTAAAATAGAAAATATCCCAGGAGTAAAGAATAAGTTGTGTAGGACCCCAGTGAATTAACTACAAAACAAAGTATGCCAAATAGCAGTTCAAGGTAAATGTTTTGTTTATTCCTGAAAAAATAATAATCGACTTTGTCTTCATTCCTTGCCATTGCCGTTTCTTCACAGTAAACAGTGGCCATCGACACGTTTTCATAAAGTAATAACATGAAGTTTACATGTGCCTTTTTGTAGCTGAACAAGGAAATGAAATCTTTCTTTTGAAATCTAGCTTTAAACACTTCAAATAAAACAAACGTGAAAATGGCGTTCTAAAGTGAAAGGGTAAAAATAACTCGGTTTTCATTCTCGTTTTTTACCTTCCACATAACAAAGTCACAACAAAATATGTAAAATGCAGTCTATATAAAAATCACTACACAACATTTTCAGGAAGTTGGGTACTGTTTAAGCAAGGCATTTCAGTCCCATGAGATTCTGGCTCGCTCTAAAGCAGCACAACACATTTTTGTCCCAGATGGCTTTCCATAGAGATCGCCAAGGGTGCGCGTGCATAATTTGGTTTATTTACTTTTTGCTTATATAGAGGCTCCAGAGCAGCTGTGTTGATTCTGTGTGTCCTCTTTTTTTTTAAATTTATTTATTTATTTTTTTAATTTGTATTAATCTCACATCACAGTTCTTTTTGAAACTGTCGAGCAAATTCTGGTGAGGCGGTAAATAAGTGCAAGGTATTTTTGTCATTTAAAGCGAATACAAGCATCTCATTTTTGTATCCAAAATACATGTCAAATATTCCTTCGGATATTTGTCTCAGTCCCATATAATATAAATAAAAAATTAGGGGTGCACTGAAATATTTTCTTGGCCGATGGTTGTATACCCATATCAGCCGATACCGATTAATAGATAGTGCAGGTAAGCTATTGTAATCTACTAGAACAAGACAAAGGGCTTATATTTAAACCCTCACAATTCTTTGTGTAAAAAAGTGCCTCCTATTCTGTTCTGAATGCCCCTTTATCTAATCTCCATTTGTGACCCCTGGTCCTTGTTTCTTTTTTCAGGTCAAAAAAGTCCCCTGGGTCAACATTGTCTATACCTTTTAGGATTTTGAATGCTTGAATCAGATCACCACATGGTCGTCTTTGTTAAAGACTGAATAGATTCAATTCTTTCAGCCTGTCTGCATACAACATGCCTTTTACTTATTGCATTTACTTCAGAAAATGAATACAAAGAATAACAGTATTATATTGTGTGCCTGACAGCAATTTATACATTTGTTTTACAACAGTTACACAAATAACGTTTTTAATTTGTACTAATAAACACTTCTGTAGAAAAAGTATATGTGACATTAACTTTCATAGCCACTTGCTGTCAAACCTTGCCTATTATAACTTCTACTTGTACTGTACAGTAGAAAAGAAATGTAGCCTACACAACGTCAATTACAACAACGTTTGTTAAGTTCTTATTTTAAACATACGCTGCTTAAAAATGCAGCACAACTTATTGTTCACTTAATCAAAAAAAGATGTCCTAAAAATACTACATTTCTGGTTACAAAATTCAGTCAGAATTGAATTTGTTACTTAACAAAACCTGGCACAGTAATCAATGCTTCAAATGCTGCAGAATACACCTGCAACCAATGCAGATTAAGCAAAATTACAAAAGGCTACTTTGAAGTACATTGTGTAACAATAATAATGTAATGACCCGGCAGTCTGCGCTAACTAAGAGGACTTGTTTTTCTGTTTGAATGCAGAGTGTTGAGCAGCACGGGGCAGGTGAACACTCCAGTGTCTTAAATTTTGCTCCCAGTTCATCGTTGTATTTAATGTAGCAATCAAGGCTGTTCTGCTGCACACAACTCTGCTATCCTATTGTTGTCTTCAGATAGTAAAAAAATATTTGCTGCAGGTTGATCACACGTTACACAGCACTGGGAAAATTACTCTGTGTTCTTGCGTCATTAATAAGCATGCCTGACCAAACATTCAGTTCTGTGCTGGAAGAAATTTATGCATAAATATTGGTGTACATTATCGGCTAAAATAACAAACTGCTGATTTGCTGAAAATCTGTTTGGTAGTTTTTAAAGTTACAGAATGGTGTAAAAATTAGCTTTTACAGATTATTCAGACAATTTTTTGCTCTCAAATAACTAAAAAACGGCTGCGAGTTTTTAAATACCTCCTTTGGTAGGCTGGTAGAACGCGTTACTGTAGTGCCTTTTTGTGGAACTAACAAAATCGATAAAGTAATTACTGAGATTTCGGCTTTTCTCCGCGTGCGTGGTTAGTTTTTTCATAACTATGAAAATACGCCTCTGCACTTCGGTCAAATGTTAGAACATTTGGTCACCCATTGATTCTCATGTTAACTTATGTCTGAGCTGAGCTGAGGAGTGATCCAGAGTGTAACTGCAGGCCGGAGACCAGCTACACAGTACCTGTCTTGCAAAGCAAGGGCTGCATTAAAAAACAAAATAATAACAAACTAAAAACCTGTAATAAAAAATAATATACTTATCAATTCTTTGGCCTAGTGTAAGCAGCAATATAAAGCTAAACATACAGCAGCAACGTGTGTTTATGATAGTAGATTTATTGTGCGCGTTTGTTTTATTTGTATAATTTAAGAGAATCGGGAACTTATTTTTGTAATACTGCGTAAGCCTTGTTGCTTTTGCTAGGGGGATTTAGTCTAAAAAGTAAAGTTCTTTACTTAAAGCATTATTTGACGTTACTTCCTGCTTTGCTGCTGTGGTTTAGACTGGAGACAGACACACAAGATGGCAACATGAGATGGTAGAATTTATTTCAGCTTAAATAAAACATATTTCATTGATTAACAATGCATCAGAGTCCTTAAATACCCACGCTTACACAAGCTACCTATATACATTATATATACACACAAAATCTCACCGCATTCAACAACAGCTCATCTTATTTGAAAGGCAGCAATTTTTCAGTGACAGTTTTCGTAGTTCAAAACAAAAATTGCAATACTGAGGTAAGCATATCTTATGTTCAAAATTAAATCCTGGGTACAATTTCCTACAGTTACAATTCCAACTTAAAGTTGAGCACAATGTTGGCATTTTGTGAATTTTGAAATGTGTATTTTTTGTGACAAGTGTAAGAGTTCAGTTGCACTGGGTAAGGGCTTCTGGTATGAAAAATAATTCAACAGGAATTAATGAGTTCTGTCTCCGTAAATTAAACCACCTTATTTGCATGCTCTATAAATACACCAATTCTTGCTCACGACCAAAATTATACAATTTAAAAAACAACATTTTCAAGATAGAAGACTTAACAGGAGGGGCGGGCGTTAAAAAAACCACACACAAATATGCTACGTGGGATAAGGACTTCATCCCTATACTGTAGTCTATCGTGAATGAGGTAATATTATTGTGATAAATATAAATGGACACTGTAAGCTATAAACAGATTACTGTATTGTGCAAGTTATTTGCTATGCAGATGTGCACTCTCCAGTAGCACATCTGACCAATGGAATAGTTCAATCAATTAAATAGTTTTATACTAATATTGCAAATCAGTTTTTACAGTATTTTATTTGTAAAATATTGTTCCATTCAACTTTGTTTTATTCCACATCATTGCACAGACTCCACATAAGTAAACAGAAAATTCAAACACTGTCTGTTAATGAGAAGTCTATGTATACGTGTATAATATATTAAATATGATCATACTTGGAAATGTTTGCTTTAATACAGGATGTTGCAAATACGAAGATGGTTTGCAAACCTAAAACTTAGAGAAACCTACAATGGAAAAAAAAATTGTGTGCTTTCCATTACATATGTTTACAGATATTAACACAGCATTCCAATAAAAAAAACTGGAAATTAAAAACAAAACTAAGTTTTAAGTGACAGTAAGAGCTGACAAAGGTGAAATAGACGGGAAATTGTCAAGTAAGTCCGTCACTGCACTCTTACTTCACCCATGTTCTGACAAGGCTTTCCAGCACACACTGCTTAACTGCTACAATAGGTGGGTTCACTTCAGACAACATAGGTAGTCACCAACACTGGGCAGGTCAGTGGGTTGCTGAGGTTTCATAGTGAAATTGGATTAGAAAATGCTGACTTCTTGAACTAATTAACAATCCCGTTTGACACGAATATGTATTTCAGTACACAGCTATGGCCAAAAGTTTTATCTTTTTTTTTTTTTTTTTTAATAGATAAAAAAAATCTTAATTTACATATTTTTTTATTTAACATGTAATTAAATAAACTACAAAATTATAGCGCAAAAGTCTACTGGTAGCCACAATAGTAGTACAGTATTTCATGTTAGATTTCAAAATGTAGCATTGTTCAATTTGTCTTTTTCGTTAAGTTTATGGAAAACTACAAAGCGGTATGTAATTCAATATGTTAATGTAACATTTTTCAGCATGTTTCATTCGGCTTTATGAAGCAAAATTAGTTCATTCTATAGGGTGATGCAAAACATTTGGACATAGCTGTAAATAGTAAACACATGTACGTGTTGGGGGTCGAAATAAAATATAATTTACTTTTAAAATGACTTGAGCTGCCTATCGATAAATGGAATGCTAAGCAGCCTATTAGCTTTCTGTGCACGGCAGTGATGAATGTACTGTAGGAAGTGAAATTCTAATCATGCACGGCCTTAATACCCATTAATACGGGGACAGCCTTGTATCTAGCAGTTCGACTTCGGTACATGGTTAGTTCTCCAGAAAGGTGAATAATTGTGCTCATGTTAAATTGATACCTGCTATGAATCACATCATCAGAATACAGAGCAAGTCTCAGCTCAAAAAGCTCATCTACCGGTATGTATGTGTTTAAGGAAACCTGTGGTGTTTAAGGGAGAGGGTTGTTGGACACAGTTAGTCAATATGTTTATTGTATTGTGTACAATAAAATAGTTTTACAGTTAGTTTTAATATTGTTTGGTGTGGCTTAAGTTTTTCCAGTGTGGCTAAAAAATGCTAAGTTACTTTAGCCACAGTGGCTAACTAAATGAAAGTCTTAAAGGAGTTTGTTTAATTATTGTTATTAATTAACTCGGTTTGCCAAAAGATGCGCAAACAAATGTTGTTCAAAAATGAATAGACCAACAGTACAGCTATACGTTGTATCTCTATTTTGTAAATACTTAGGAATTTCTTTATAATCCACTAAAGTTCAATTTTTTCTGTTGAAAAACTGCTTTCGCGTTGGCAATACAAGGTCAAAGTAAACCTTTTCTAAAAACCATAGTATACATACACAATATAGTTCATGATCACAGCTGATTGTGGTTAATGCAGGGAGTAAATTGGTATACTTCACACTGACGGCCTTAAGGTTTGTCTTGGTGATGGGTTTTTGGATACAACCTGGCCACTTACAACAGTCCATTTTTAAATAGACCTTTTAGGAGTACAGTTGGCCCTCATTTATCCCTTTCCAAACATTAAGTTTACCATAACTTGTACAGTTTTATAGTTCATCTACAATTTAAGTTACAGTACTGGAAAATCTTTTGAATGGCTTTTCAACTGTGGAAAACCTGCATAATAAAGCAACAAACAATATAATTGGGCTACTTTGCAGAGTTCAGTAGTTACTGACTAACATGCGCGTTCCTGTCGCTTCCTGTTTGTTTTTAACCCAGTCTCATATCTTGGGACGGATAAGTTAGTTAATAACAAGCAATATAGGGTTCGTGTAACAAACCGTCACAAGTCGGAAAAGGCATGCGATGGTTATGTCTAGCATTTTATAGTAGAATCAATGTTACAGTGCTGATTGATTGATTGATAGGCATGGGTACTGCCTGTGTCTTAGAAAATACTTTGCTTCAGTTCTGCCTATTGTATTTTAGATATTGTTGTTGTTATTGATATTGATATAAGGCCACTGCATAAGCTTCTTTTTAATATATGGTTTACTTGGTGGACCAGTTTTTTTTGTTTTTTTGTTTTGTTTTGTTTTTTTTGGGGCGGACTGAAGTAGTCTCTCTAATCAGGGGCTGGTTTTTCAAAACTTGTAATCTGGATAAGTGATCCGGATTTTGTGATTTGATTTTATCTGGATTGTTTTGATCCGGCTTTTCAGAAAATGTCACTGCTGTATTACATTTATCCAGATTACAAATAATTATGATTACAAATGTTACATATTTATTTTTAAAAAAGTAATTTTGATCACAGAATATAGTATTACAAAATCCGGATCACTCTTTTCCAGACAGGTTTTGAAAAACCAGCCCCTGGAGTACTAAATGCCTGAAAAGTTCAAATGATCTGCAGATCATTGTAAATCTACTTAATTCAGATTATGCAGCTGCTATCGGCATGCATTAGGTTGTGATGGTGGTTCAGATTACAGGTCAATTGGGACTAACAAGGTCCAGATGAGTGAGAATCTACTGTATTAGATCTCTTGTTGCTGGACTCCTGGATTGCTGAGGATTATGTGAATGTGCTGGTCTGCTTGTCTTCAGTGTCCTGAAATGTCCCTTTTTATAAGTGATAGGTTTAGTTAGTGTGGTTTACCTGAAATCTAATGCTGATAGCAACAGTAATACAATAACAAAAGCAGTGGCCCTTAATAAATATTGTGTAGTCCTATAAAACCTGCCTTGATGGTGCTCCGTGTGCACTCTATGCTGCCACACATTGGAATCAATCCCCATTCATGTGGGACTTGAGCACTAACTTTATTTTTGGTACTATGTTCCCTTATTCAGATAGTCACTGTCTTGTATATTGTATTCTGTCTTATTCTAGAGAATGCACTTTGACTTGATAACACTAAAAATACCAAGCTTCTGCAGTTGTGATTTTTATTTTTGTATTTTTTAAAATATTGTTTTAGAGCTGCAGCGATAAAGATTCTTGGCCGATACCAATAGCCGATGGTTATCTACCCATCGGCTGAAACTGATAGGGTACCGATAATAAATACAGTGCAGGTAAACTACCAGAACAAGAAATAGGGCCTATATTTAAACTGTTATAATTAAGATATCATTTACTTGTATTTGACAAACACGAACAGGTATTGTTTACTTGCTGCATTTACTTCAGAAAATGAATACAAAGAATAACTTAGTATTATATGGTGTCCTTGTCAGCAATTTTTTTACATTTGTTTTACAACAGTCACACATTGCGGGGGCTCCCGAATGGCGCATCCAATAAAGGCGCTCTGCGAGTGCAGGATGTCCCCTATAGCCACAGCTTCGAATCCAGGCTATGTCACAGCCGACCGTGACCGGGAGTTCCTAGGGGGCGGCGCACAATTGGCTGAGCACTTCCTGGGTAGGGAGAGCTTAGGTCGGCAGGGGAATCCGTGGCTCACCGCGCATCAGTGACCCCTGTGGCCGATAGGGCGCCTGTGGTTCTGCAGTGGAGCCGCCAGATCTGTGTTGTCCTCCGGCACTATAGGTCTGGTGGCATTGCTGTGGATCTGCAGTGCAAAAAATGATGGCTTGGCAGGAGCATGTTTCGGAGGACGCTTGTTCCAGCCGCCGTTTCCCGAGTCGGCGGGGGGGTTGCGAGCGGTGAGCCGAGGATACAGATAATAATTGGGCATACTAAATTGGGGAGAAAACCGGGGTAAAAAATAGGCGGCGACTAAATTTAAAAAAAAAAAAAAAAGTTTCACGCATTGCATTTGTACTAGTAAAAACAACTTAAATTTGTTCACCTTAATGAAAAACAAAGCTGTCATGAAAACATCCAGTTACAAAATTGTCAAACTTGAATTTGTTACTAAATAAGACGTCAAAATGCCGCCGAATACATCCACAGCCAATGCAGGTTAAGCAAGATAAACAAAAATTACAAAAGGTAATTCCCACTTAACATTTAGAGAGCCCACAACTCCTTGGAAGTTAGGGAGATTGTTGTTGTCGTTGCTGCTGTAGTCTTGGTTTTAAAGTGCTTTTTCAGCTAAACTGTTTACATTCAAGGATTTGATCAAGTGAGCTACGGAAGAGGAGCTGAGGTGATCTCAAGTTGCCAAAGAGAGAGAGACGGAGCAGAGACATTGCAGAGGCAGTTTTGTAACTAACCGCGCATCGATGCTGCAGTTCAACAATAAGTTTCTTGGTTAATAGTCTTAATACCCCTATATTACAGTTTTGTCAGCCTGAAACCAACTACAAAGCATTACTTAGGGTGAATGTTAGTCTGGTAACTGTATAGGCTACTGTATGCTAAACTGTCAATGGTTTTTAGGATTCAACCTTTTTTTATAATATTATATATTACTTTTTTATATATTTTTTTAAAGCATCAGAATAATATTCTACTTGCGGTTTTAATGTAGCATAAAGTCTGTTCTGCTGCACGCAACTCGCTTTCCTATTGAAAAAAATCCAAACACCGCTCTTTTGAGACGTATTTAGTACATTTTGGTGGCACGTTCTTGTGTCATAAGCGCACCTGACCAAATATTCAGTTCTGTGCTGGAAGAAATTCAAGCATGAGTATCGGTGTACATTATCAGCTAAAATAACAAACTGATGATTTTGTATTTTTTTTCCCTTATCGGTGCCATGCTGATAGGCTACCGATTATCAGTGCACTCCTATTTTGTTTTTATATCCATTTTTCAATCTGTTTGCACTTGCATGTGGCCTGTTTTATTAGAAATCTTCTGTTTTAGCATTGTTCACGGAGTGTTCCATGCGAACAGGGTTGTATTAGTTACCTTATAGTATGTGTGTAATGGAGGTGGTACGCTGAGCTTGTTCCACTTCTGTAGATTTACGTAGTACTATTATGTAAATGTGTTTTTGTTTTCATAAGTCCAAGAAGCATGTAGATTTTACAGACCCTTTTAAATCTGTTTTAAATGTTGAACTTTGTGCCTTTTGAATTAAATCCTATTTTCTTCAGTTTTCCTTGACTTCTGAAATCAGATATTTATCCTAACATTATTGCCATGGGATTCCCTGCTGAAAGACTTGAAGGTGTCTACAGAAACAACATAGATGACGTAGTACGGTAAGGATTTACATTTTTTTTTAAATATATTTAATACCACATTTGCTAATCAACAGACACACAATTTTATATGTGGGGAAATCTTATCCTCCATATGTTTTAGTGGTAATAAATCAAGTAAACTCTTTGGTTTTATGAAGTGAATTATATTGCAGAGAGGTTAATCTATAGCCGGTTTATATATGGAATTATGGCTGCAGAAGTTAAAGTATTTATTTCACCAGGGACAGGTGTGAACTGAACATTGAGTGTTTTAAACCTATGTATGAACTCATTGAAACAAGGTGGGGTGATACAGAGATCTGTTTCCCCATATTACACTGTAATAAGAGGGTCCAGCAACATACATGTGGAGGTTTTCATAGGCTTACAGTGCTGGCTGCTCTTGTGGCAGCATCTCTCTAGGCTTGGTAAACAGAGCTCAGAAGTGTCTGTGAGGTACTTTTAAACTGCTTATTGTATAACTGTAAAATGGAAACTTTGAATATTATAGTTGCTGAGTAAAGACTATTCTTGAAAGACCAACTCGAAGTCAGAATTGGGAGTACCAAGTAAATGGGAGTGTGCACACACCTGTGCATTTAATCATTCTGTGTGGTCTCTTGTGATGTTTGGCAGAAAATTTGATTTCTCGGTTTGTTTGTCCATTGTACTGATTGCATGAATCTACTGCAGCAACAGCTGTGACCCTGCATGTCTATTAATATAATCTTAGTATTCTGACTATATATAATCTTGCTGAATAGATAGGGTGACCGGCACCTAGCTTGATTCTGGGTTAGCTGCACAAAGGTTTCATTCCAATTGCAGAGGAGCCTGGTTAGGGTGTATGCAAATGTATTTATTATACAAAAGAGGGGACCATAATAGTTGAACCCTGTGCTCCCAGATAGGGTTTCAGGCTTTTGGGTAATTCTCACTGAGGTAATATTCATTTTATGGAAAAACCTGTAAATCCAGTGTTTTAATAGATTTAAAAATGTAAGCGCTTTTGTGTAAATGCTGCTTTAACTTTATCTTAAATTTAAGTTTACTCTTGCAGGGCTCCAGAATACAACTAAAATAGTTGCCAATGTGACTTAAATATTTTCGGCGACAGTGTTTTTTGTTAGGCGCCTTTTGGCTCCTAAACCAGAACTGACTGTCTCCTTTTTTTTTAAACTTAACACCAACAAGCAGAACCGTGTGTTTGTTTGTTTATTTTTTCACTCGTTCCGCTCATACGTAAATATACCAACGTCTTAACGTGCAGTGCATGTGGGATGTTCTGGCCAAACACTAAAACATAAAGATTTTGAAATAAAAGGTTGAGGAATTAAGAAAAACAGAGAACAGGGTAACGTATCAAGCTGATTTTGTTTTATTTATTGTTTAACCTCCTATAAAGCAAGAGAAGAGTTTAGTATAGACAAAGTATACATTTTGAGTTGTCAAATAAAAATATCATATTAGTACTAGCAGTAATACAACGTCCGCATCTACGTTAAAGACTCATTAAGAGATGAGAATTTGTTGATTCTGTTGCATGGCAGCTAGACAGTTCAGACGATGAACTGGCGGAAAGTGCATTTTCAGAGCCAAAAAGGCAAGTGCGGCAATTTAAGACTACTTGGCTTCAAGAATTTCACTGGTTACATTACAGTAATGAAAAAAAACAAACATATTGTGAGTTTTGCAGGGAAAACTGATTTTATTTCTGGAACTAACCATTAAGAAAGTCTGAAGCACGGTGAAAGCAGAAAACACCGAAGTGCTGGGGACTACGTTATTGCAAAGAGTATGCCAACCCAGACACCAATGATCAATGGTTCGTGCAGCTCAAGTAAATGGAGAAAAAATATTTAGGGAATTAAATTAAATTCAGTGCAGCTTACAAGATTGTAGTAGAAGAAATGGCATTCACTAAGTTTAGCTCTCCGATTTGTTTTAATGAAGAGCGATGTGGAAATATCTTATGCCAATGATACTGCATGTGCTGAGTTAATTGCAGTCATTGAAGGTGAAATAAAAGGTGATTTACAGAAGGGGGTGCACAGTGCAAATTACAATTCTGTTCTAATTGACTGTGGAACAGATGTAGCCGGGAGAGAGAATGCAATGGTGTACTGTGGATATGTTTGAAGCAGTTGAATATGGAAAAAATCAAATCACTGAAAAAGTGGCACCCAGCAATTGGATTTGGCGCCTTGGAGCCATTGGCTCCTTGGGTAAAAAGTTAGTCTTGAGCCCTGTCTTACACAGAATGTATAATGGCCTATTTATATTTTACATTTGTGATTTTACAATGCTTGTCAAGATACTACAAATTAAACATTTAAAAAAATAAATAAATAATACATTCCTAAAAGCAATGCATTTTTATAAAATGTTAGAAATCCCAAATGTCTTTGTATTTGCCTATTTTACTACAAATCAAAAGTTATTGAGCCACCCAAAAAAACAAGTGCATGACTGTGCAGCAATAGTATTGGACAAGTTTTTGTTCTCCAGCACTTTAAACAAGCAAAATAAAATAGCTGCCATGCTGTTTTTATAATGTGAATGTAGCATGGCTGTCTGTTAACCTACCCTTTTGATTGTCTGTCATAGTAAAAAATATTTGGAATGCGCTAAACAGGACTATTTAACTATGTGAACTGGACTTGACCCCTGGTTGCATTGTCTAAATGACTTCCTCCATTTTTAAACAGGAAGAGTGACCACACAATAGTATAGGCATGGTAACATTCTTGGGTTATAGTAAATTATGTGCACAGAGGTCCCACAATCTAGTATAAAGTTACAGTATCTTCATTTTTACATATATAAAGAACTAATTCAAATTGTGATAACTTGGTAACTCTAGCCCAAGTTTCAGCATTATAATCTGGGACTATATGGAGGAATCTAGACTGCATGTCATTGTGTCCACTGGTCTTTCCTTAATAAAATCTAGGGAAATACACATTTATAGAGAACTGTTAACTTTGTGAAATTTTTAACTCCCTTAAGTTTTAGAGCCATAAATGATTTCCCTTGGGGGGACACACTAGTTTTTAAATTGATATAGCGGCTGCATGCTGTGTAAGGTTGGTACAGGCACATACCATCCTTGGTTGTGTTGTACCTTGTGTTAAGGATTTGCTGTCTAGGATTTTGCCATCATGTTTCCCTGCAATCTGTACAGCTTATCTCCTGCTACAATAATGCAATTCCTTTAGAGTGACATGCAAACACATAGGTTGATCTTGAGCACAGTATACACCTTCGATTTGCTGGTTCTCAAACACAACCAGGTGATTTAAGAATGCATTCAGCAGACACTGGTGTTCGCCTCTGCCTCTAAGTGATTTCATTTTTTGTATGTATTAAAGTATGTATCAATAATAGGAGCATATGCCAAAGAGTTCAGAAATACAAGACTGCCTTTTGTAGCCCTTCCCTCTCCCTTCCAAATGGTGCCATATTTAGTTTCAACTGATCTGACCATTAGAACATCGTGGCTAGACATTTGAATTGGTTATTTACCTTAATATGCACGACAATGTGTATACAAGTTGCTGTATGACCATACACATTACTAATGTTTTTGTCATCTTTTTAGGTTTCTGGATTCGAAACATAAAGATCATTACAAGATATATAATCTGTAAGTGAACTTTCTGTAAATTACAAAAAAGTTATTTTGTTGTCAAATTCACCTCCTGGATATATAAGTGATGCAATCTTTTTCACATTTCCATTTTACTTCATGTTTACAAACCATTTGATCAGATATGACATACCCCTTTAGATTTATGCTACCAGGGATGTTTTGTTTTCAACCACAAACTCCTAAATGTAATGAATTTTACTTTTCCAGTGTTTTCATTTAACGTGTGCGTGTTTGTTTTTTTTTTTACTACAGATGTGCAGAAAGACATTATGATGCTAACAAATTTAACTGCAGAGGTATGTGTTCTTGCATTTATACTGAATTGTATAGTATTG
The DNA here is from genome assembly GCA_030684275.1 of Acipenser oxyrinchus oxyrinchus. Lineage (NCBI taxonomy): Eukaryota > Metazoa > Chordata > Actinopteri > Acipenseriformes > Acipenseridae > Acipenser > Acipenser oxyrinchus. Next base: position 13,332,905 of record CM060259.1, on the reverse strand, counting down.
CAACCTGATGCTGATATAGATATGAGGAGGCTGTACGGTCCAGTGGTTAAAGAAAAGGGCTTGTAACCAGGAGGTCCCTGGTTCAAATCCCAGCTCAGCCACTGACTCATTGTGTGACCCTGAGCAAGTCACTTAACCTCCTTCTGCTCCGTCTTTTGGGTGAGACGTAATTGTAAGTGACTCTGCAGCTGATGCATAGTTCACACACCCTAGTCTCTGTGTCGCCTTGGATAAAGGCGTCTGCTAAATAAACAAATAATAAATAATAATATTGCTGATGTGTTTTAAATTAAAACAAATACTTGGATAAAGTAAATTCACTCCAAATTTGCTTTTTACACTAATTTTGGAATTCAGAAATTCAATACATTTGGATTAATTAGTTTTTTAAAGCAAATCCGTGTGTTGTCTGCCTCAAAGCTTGAAATGGACTAAATGTATTTGTTTTCCACCAGTTGCACAGTACCCCTTTGAAGACCACAATCCACCCCAGCTAGAGCTTATTAAACCTTTTTGTGAAGATCTTGACCAATGGCTGAGTGAAGATGACAATCATGTTGCAGCAATTCACTGTAAAGCTGGAAAGGGACGAACGGGTGTAATGATATGTGCTTATTTGCTACACCGAGGCAAATTCCCAAAAGCACAAGAAGCACTAGACTTTTACGGTGAAGTGAGGACCAGAGACAAAAAGGTCAGTCGTGGCAGCTTGCATAAATTTGGTATGAAATTCATAAATGCAGTTTATGCCTAGGATTTCAGGTGACAGGCTTGTGCATCACTTGCTCATACAGACCTGTTGCCGTTTTAATGTGTTCACATTTTGGCACATAAAATGTGTACGCTTGTGCTAATTTTTATAAAGACATGGGATATAATGGTGTGCAATCTTACTCTTACATATTTAAATATCTAGAGAACGTCCTTGGATAGGATTAAACCTTGTATTGATAAATGCACATTTATTTTTAATAGTGTTGAACAGTAATTGATCACGTGAATTGGTCTTCTCTGATGCTAACTCTTTTTCAGGGAGTGACAATTCCCAGTCAGAGGCGTTATGTATATTACTACAGCTTCCTGTTGAAAAACAAGTTGGACTATAAACCAGTGGCATTGTTATTTCACAAGATGGTGTTTGAAACTGTTCCCATGTTCAGTGGTGGAACATGTAGTAAGTGATTTTTTTTATTTTTATGCTTGGTTGCAGACTATATTGAAAAAATGCAGTATTTATACTACTAGTATGTACATTGCATGCTTCAAGAACTAAATTGTAAGCCACTGTTCTAGACAAATGAATTATGCACTGAAGCCCATACTCAAATCCAAGCACTGTACATTGTTTTTATTTCATCATATATGTGAGAGTGGGAAACACATATGCTGGTAGTCAGTACTCCAAACTGTATGCAGAAGTCCAAATGACAAAAAAAAAGCACTACAGTTGGTTCACCAGCATTACTATATGTTAAGTAGAAAAAAATTTAATAATGCTTTCATGGGTGTGTTCGTGATTATCTTGGGGGGTGGGGGGGGGGTATTTCACCTGCATCTTATTCCTCATTAACCTTAAGTTTGTTTGAATTACTTTAAGTAAAAAGCTCCTCCTTTTTAGAATTGTATTTTTGCATATAGAGGTTAGTAAACATAAGTAAAACCTGTTTTATGCAAGATTGTGTTTTTTTTTTTATTCCGCAATTTAAATTTGTTTTGTCTTTTTGCCTCTTGTCTTGATGCTTTTATTACTGTTTTTTTTTTTTTTTCAAATGTATTTCTTTACTGGTTTCAAAGGGTATCCTACTATGAATCATGTTACACTGGTGTTACTAGGCATTTTCCACAACTCTATAGTGTACTTTTACACATTTTCTTTTTCAAACTGCATCTTGTAGAATTTCTTTCCCTCAAGAGGGCCCTATTCTGAAATGGTTCAAGCTTTGCTGCTTGTATTTTTAAACAAATACCTCTTGCTTTAGATGAACAGAAACCACTTTTAAAATACAAAAAAACCCACAAACCAACCTTCCACCAGGGTGTTTCAAAATCTTGCATGTGATATGCTTGCTAATTAGGCATTTAGAAGAACCTGTAACTAATGCTACCTTGAGATGCTGGAGACAGCAGTTATGATTTAATGTAAATCTGGATAAACCTTTTCCACTAACATGACAAATCTGTGTTTTATACACTTTTTTATTAGAAATAAAGTAAATTGCAATACCTTATGCATAAGATGGCTTTTTAAAAGAAATTGTACAGAATAGTAACCCTTGATTTACAGTACACTTGTTTTTGATATGCAAATTGGTAGACATTTACTCATTTATATTGCTAATCAAATTTAAATGTTCATGATGGAGCACAAACTTATTTTTGCTTCAACAATGAAAAAGTGACAACTATATAGCAGAAGATGGTAAGGTGGATGTTATATTTTTTATATTTACATTTTAACTTTTTACTTCCCGTTTGCAAGCGATTTAAACTCTGTATATATACTTTTTTTTAACTTCTTGCCTGCCCCAGCAAGTATCTCCAGGACCATGTTTTAATCTCCTTTTTTTTCTCTAAGGGGATACTACAGTTAAAAACAAGAGCGAGCAGATTCCTCATGGTTTCAGAAAAGGGAATTGGCACTGGGGTAAAATCAGCTTTTCATCAATCTATTTTTTTGAGGATAAGAATATAAATACCAAAGTTTTTTTTGTTTTTTTTAAATAAATCTTCCATACTTACGTCGCACATAATATTGCGTCGATTCCTAGTGCTTCAGAATGCACGTGCACTCCACTTATAACAGACTCTAAGTGACAATGGAAATCAGTACTTTATAAACTGCGAACATAAGTACCTTAAATGTAAATAATTCAAGAAAGCTTAACTACAAAAGAACAGAAGTTTATTTGTACAAAACATGCCCCCTGCGGGTCGTACAATATAATTAGTACAATTTTACGAATATATTTGCTAAATGTAAGTCATTGTATACGTTATAAGTTTCAAACTGTACAACGTCTGTGCCAACAAAAGCATAGAAGAATAAAAGTAAACGGCAACTGTTTTCCTGCCTGATGTCACAAATGCCACTGTATTATTTATGGTTCATTTCGTTTGAAACAATGTATCAGTGTGCTTGCTGTTCACTGTGAGCAAAGGGACAGAGTTTGTTTGGATGCAAGCTAAAGTTTTTTTGGTAAAGCTAAGGTTTTTTTTTTATTTTTTATTTAAGACCGAGTTTGTTCGTGTTCACAATGCAGTTTGCAGGTGCACTCGGCTCGTTTTATATGGATGTTTACAATTTCCTGCAAGGCATATTGAAAGATGACAGCTATTGATGTATTTCTCCGGTTTTTAATACATCAGGGGAGTACTTTGTTAATACATTATAGAATGCCGACAGTAGGAGAATGCAGTTTGCGCAATTCTGCACTTCTCCTACTGTCGGCATTAAACAAAGTAATTTGAGAGAAGACTCAATATATTACTATTTTTGTGTGTTTTTTTTTTGTTTGGTTTTTTTTTGGTCCAGTTCGGCTTGGATTTTGGTGTTTTGACCAAATTTTCAATCAGCTTCATATTCTCACGCTGTATGTAGTTTAGGATTACCTTCTTTTTCTTCAATTCACTGACGCCATAGCCAAAAATAAGTATATAATATAACAGTTTAAAAATTAAACATCAGGTGACTTTATTGCCATATCATAACTAATTTTATTTTATATTGTCATCAAGTCAAAACATGTTAAATGTACAAAAAGCCAGATTTAAAAAATAGATCAGCTATTAACATTTAAACATATGCTATTAGTCATAATGATTAAACAAATAATCCATAAGATTGCTTGTTTGTTTTATTTTTGAATGGCGCCAACACACAACCTAATACATTACTCTGCTATTTGCAGAGTATGCTATTACAGTTTTGAACTAGAAAAAAAATAAATGCAATAGCAAAACTGGGCCGATTAGCAATTTAATGTTTCTGACTGGGACACAAAATCAAGGCTGAAACTGACGATCCTAAATTTTACTGAATGTCTGTCTGGTAACCCTAATACAGTTCCCCATGAAATTTTTTTTTGTTTGTTTGCTCTACTTGTTTTCTCAGAATATGAACTAAACTGCAAAATGTTTACTTCATAGTCAAGTTACCTTGCATAGTTAGTTTCATATGTGCAAAACGACCAAGTCCAGCTGTTCACATTGAGATTTAACAAGCGAACCCGACTCGTGTGTTTGCCAAACGGACCGAGACCACCTCTTTAGGTGGACTCGGTATGGTTCATTTCCCAGGCGGTCTTTGTTCTTCACACTTCACATGAAACGTACTGCGTGTGGATCAAACCCTCTAAACGGACCTAGTGTGTCACAGCCTCAGAATAGTTTTTTCCTAATTTGCTAATACTTAAGTGACCTGGTGCCTTTTTTTTTTTTTTTGTAACATTTACTAGATGCTGCACTTAAGAAAACAATCACTTATTTGCTAATTTACAAAGAACTTTAATACCTGAAGTTTAAAAGATTAGTCTGTGCCTTGCCGGAGGCTCATCTTGGCAGCTTTTTTTTTTTTTTAAACCAGTAGATCGGCTTTTTCTACAGCTAGCAATCAGACGTGATAGTTGTGGGATGTAAACATATTTTAAAATGTTCGTATGTAGATGCTAGACTAACGTAATTCAGTTTTCAGAAACTTGCATGGCGCTCTATGCTTTTCTAGCAACAGAATGAACATAGGAAAAATAGTTTGTCCAACGGGCAAAGTATAACGGCAAAACCTGTTGTCCCTCACATCTTGTCGTGTCTGGCGATTTATGAATTGCACACCCCTGCATAGTTCCTCACTTGACCTAAAATGAATTTGTACATGCATGTCTATTTTACATTTTAACCCTTTGCGGTCCTATGTCGGACCAGGTCCGACATTACGATTTTCCCTTTCCGGTCCTATCTCGGACCCTGTCCGACATCATCAAAAAGACGTCAAGCACATGTCTCTAGTTTTTTCTCCGGAAAAAGCCGAAAACCTTTCAATGGTCGAGTGAGATGGATAGGAGCCGAGAGAAGCAGACAAAAAAGGGGTGGATCTGAGCAATACACATAGCACCGGCACCACAGAGATAACACGGACATAAACAAGATATCTGCTTCCACATCCTGCACTCAAAGAATATCGCAGATTTGCAGAGCTTTTTGAGATGTTATAGTAATAAAATGACTTGGATCGCAGTATTGAGAAGTTTGGTGATAAAATGAGTCATCAGGAGGTGATTTATCAACAAGGGGCGGGGCTGGAGATGCAGTACTGAGTGTCCTGTTGATATGCAGTGCCTTTTAAACCTGTTTTACTGTGAAAACATACTTTAAAACAGCACATGTAAAATAAACAGTGTGTGAAAATAAATTGGACCCGACGCACCTGAGAGGCACTAAATAAATGGACCGCTAAGGGTTAATCCATGTTGTCATCCCATCCCTAATTTTGACTAAAATCTAAGTTATAAACTTGTTGACGAGCAGATCCATTATCTATTTTTCAGAATAGGGCCATTCATGTAATCGTATATGACGGTCAATAAAATGTTTTGTGTCTTTAGAAGGATGTACTATTTCAATCTTTCCTCTTCATTTTATTCTGCTTTGTGTCTGTCCCTGTGTGCTTTTCTTTACTAGTTTGAACTGAGATTCACTGATTTTAAATTGGAAAGATTTATTTTTATAGTGCTTTTGCTCAATTCACATTCTTTCACCCATGTACTAAATTACCTGGCCTTTTCAGCTGTTTTAAAAAGGTTTCCTGTCAAATTTAAAGGTTTGTCATGTTTTGCATTGCAGACCCTCAGTTCGTGGTTTATCAGCTTAAAGTGAAGATCCACACCTCAAATCCAGCACACACAAGACGTGAAGACAAGTACATGGTTTTCGAGTTTCCACAACCATTACCAGTGTGTGGTGACATCAAGGTGGAGTTTTTCCACAAACAGAACAAGATGATGAAAAAGGTTTGTGAAAACCTATTTTTTCTTCCTTTTAATATTCCATTGTAGATTTGTAAGTTCAAACAAACTGTTACATTAAAAGGTTTCACAGTGTCTTCAACAGAGCTATTGAAATAAAATTGGGTCCATATTACTTTGATTCATGATGTGGCAGTGTTTTTGTTTTTTGTGTTTTACATTCTCTTTATGGTGTATTCTTATACGTGTGGTTATATTTGGTTTTATTTAATTTATTTTTTTAGGATAAAATGTTTCACTTTTGGGTCAACACTTTCTTCATCCCTGGACCGGAACACAATTCAGAGAAAGTAGAAAATGGAAGCTTAATTGGAGTAAAAGAACTTGATGGAATTCAGAGTACAGAACGAGAAGATGACAAGGAGTATCTCATCCTCTCACTGACGAAAAATGATCTAGACAAAGCAAATAAAGACAAAGCCAACCGATCCTTCTCTCCAAACTTCAAGGTCAGTAGATTAGTGTTGGAGGGTTAAATACACCACCTTAAAGTATCTAATGGAAGTGGTATACAACTCTGGCCCTCAAGATCAAATCCAGTCCAGGTTTTTTCTCCAAGCAGGTTCTAATGTAGTTAATTGAAGCTGCTAAGAGGCAATTAACTAATTTAGGACCTGGGTGGAATAAAGAACAGGACTGGTATATATCTCGCGGGCCAGAGCTGAGTACCACTGTTCTAGGCTGCAATCCACATCAAGGTCACATCTTGCAAAATTATTCATTTATTTAGTGCAGAAACTGCTGATACTTTTTCATTGTACAATAAAATGAGGCTTTAGTTCAGTTTACTTTTTTTTTTTTTTCTCGGCTTTGGATTGCGAGCTGTCAATGCTGCTTTTTCCTGTGTTAGTAGGTTTTTCACACACTTAACCCAATAAGGAAACAAGATTTCTGTGGTAGCTTTTTCTTTTCAATACCTGATCAAGGATATAAACTATTGGTTTCCATGCAAAATCATAAACCCAGACAAAGTACAGTCTTCCAGGTCCTGTGGTTGAAGTACTGTTTTGATTTGAGCAGTTTTTGGGATGCCTTTACAAATCACTACTTCATAAAATAAGAGTTTAAACACTGCATTTTGGTCATCTACAAATTTGAATTTATAAAAATAAATAGCAAATAAATTATGTACAGAAGCACACTACAGATTCCTTGAGATGGAACGACTGATTTCTAAATATACTTCTCTCCATCAGGTGAAGCTGTATTTTACAAAAACAGTGGAGGAGTCGTCAAATTCAGAGGCCAGCACATCAACTTCAGTAACACCAGATGTTAGTGACAATGAACCTGATCACTATAGATACTCGGACACCACTGACTCTGATCCAGAAAATGAACCTTTTGATGAAGATCGACATACACAGATCACAAAAGTCTGAAATATTTTTATGGGGGGAAAAAAAACTAAAAACCACAAGAGAAAAGGAAAAAAAAACTTGAATATAAACTGAAAAGCAAGTACCTTTTTTAAATGGCAATAGGACATTGTGCAGAGTAAAATGCTATCAATTATAGGAACAATTCTCTTTTCCTGACCAATTTTATCTTGCCCCATACATCCACAAGGTTTTGACACCTTGAAGTGGAAAAGGTTGCATAATGTTATGTATATACCTTTTTGGGTCAAAGGGAAAGTTGAAAAAGAAACTCAAATCAGGAGATGATGGCACTTTCCCATTTAATTCCAGTTTTATTAGATGGAGACAGTTCTGTTATGTATGTAGGAAGATCTTTCCTGTTGTGTTCCCTCACCAACTGTAGGTGCTAAAATGCTAACAAGGGTTCATGTCCTACCCCACTTCATTCCCACACAACACAAACGACCATGTTACGGTTGGCTAGAAGAATTGCTGAAAAGGTTTGCTCCATGTAATGAAAGCAATTTGTATAAGGGATGGAAAGAGCACTTTTACAAAGTGGAAACATGGTCTTTGCTGGTTTATACACCACCTCCACCTTTCTAGTTTGTGACAGTAATTAATCCTTGGATTATGGAATCAGCTGCTGCTTTTGTTTTGTGCTTTTTTTTTCTTTTTTTTTCCAAAAAGCATAATGGTGCTAGAAAAGGCAGCTAGAGGGAGCGATTATTTTAAATGGGAGAGGGGTGGGGGGTGTAAGAGAGAGAATACACAAGTTACATTTAAGAAATGCTGCTCCATCTACAGTTAAAACCAAGGCCAGTGCTTTTGTCGGTCACATTTTATATTCTTTTTTTCTTCCGCCCAGTTTTACCTACTGTGAATGCTTAATGTGCTGTTTGCAGGCTGTTTCCCATAATGTGTAATTGTGCAGTGGAAACTGCATGTTGAAATTCTAGTCTAGCAATTTTTCTTTTTTTTGAGAGGGGGGGGGGGTTGGCTTTATGGCATCTAAGCATTTTCCATTCCTTCTACCACTGTGTATTCTGTTAAGTATGCAGGAAAACAGTATCCCATGTAATTGTCAATGTGTTATTTTTTTAATAATAAAATATGATACACAAAACAGCAGGGAAAACAGTGTTGCAATAATGTTAACACTATTCATTTGAAAAGGCTAATAGGTGTGCATGTTATTGGCATTAGTGTCCATGTCCCTTTTTTTTAGAGTTTTTTTTGTATACATTTGTTTTCTACATAGATATTTCTAATCTGTCATTTGAACTGTATTAAGCCAGAAGTTCATTCAAAAATAGCATTAAGAAGTTCCATGATGTCTGGCAGATCTGGTAAAGAATAGGACAGTCAAATCCTAATAGGATTGCACTATGTAATAAGTGTGTTTCACTGTTCTCCTTGGTTAATAATAAACTGAGGATGTGCTAAATGTTCAGTGTTCATCTTATGAAAATTAACCTTTATTGGAGTTTTTGGTATGAATAGGCAACTACTTCAGGCAGAGGGCAAATTTAATCTTGGATCTAGGTACTCTGGGATTTCAGATGTTTGGCTCCCAAAGTCAACTGTTTGTAGCCTTATTGTGTAAGGTAACTAGATCTAGATAATTTTGTATATCTAACAAAGGTGCTTACAAACTGCCAAACAGCAAATGTTAAATAGATAAACAGGAGCCAAGAGTCTCTGCCCCACATACAATGCAAGTAGCATTAGTGACATACACACACGTGTGTGGGAGAGAAAGATGTCCCTAGAAATGCAATGTGATCCTTGCTTGTATTTCATCCAAAAAAGTAGGTGTCTGTGACCTGAATAGGTTTAACATGTTTTCAGTCAATTTAGAGGGACGTAGTGCAAGTATAGATTTCAGGAAGCCTCTTGCTTGCTTTATACATGCCCTTTTATGAAGAATATTTTATATACACACACACACACTAGAACTTTAAATCAGGATGTCTGGCCTATTAGTGTGCAGGACAGACCAAAAACTCTTGGGCAGCAATATTTGGTGAGTTGTAAGCTGCCTTTTGCACTACTAAATGTGACTGCTGTTGAACTGTCCCTGCTATATACAACTTTACAAGCTCTGTTCCCTGGGTATTTATAGTGAGGGAGGAGTGTATTTATTTAGATAAGAGCAAATATAATTGTTGACTCAAGCCAACCCTTTAGTATAAAATACATTTTAGGATTTTTTTTTATCTGATTCTGTTTACATCTTATAACACACAGAAAACCTGCCAAAATGCCAATGAGCATATTCATTATTTGTTTTTTGTTTTGTACTGTATTTGTATCTCCCCCTTCCCCTAACATATAAACTAAAGAAATCATGGAACGTTTTTTGGGATGGCCTACTGAAGATTTCCTTTGCCTTACATGCTTTAAAGTTGATGGTGCTTACACTGCTACTGCGTTGGAAGTAATCTACCTTTCTACCCAAGCATGACCTATAGAACATTTTAGATGCTATTGATTTAAGTTAAGGTCACTGCATATTCTTAAAAGCTTTTGCACTCTTCCAGGTTTTGAGGGTCTCAGTCAGGGGCCCATAACTGAGAATGTCACTTAAAATTGTCCAACAGGTCTTGTGAACATGTAGGTGAAACTAAATGGTATTGGTGCACCTCCCCTGCCCCCCTCTTTTTTTATTTTATTTTATTTTTTTATTTTAAATATAGTACCTATACATTTACACACACACACCCACACACATACACATCGAACCAAATGCCTTTTTCTTTGACTTTTTTTTTCTTGTTATTTCCTTAACAGTATAAGTGGTATTCTGTTGGTATTCTTTCTGTTTTCTTAACTTGAGTTTCTGGACTCTACTCTTACTACTTTGGGATGTTCAGCATCTTAAATGTATGAAACTGTTAAAGGGCATCACTGTTAAGGAGCTTACTGTTTGGTCCCAGGCCATCCCTAATCATCTGTAGCCCCACTTTGAAAAGATTTGCCACAGTACCTTAAGAAGAAAACAGAAAATAAAACTCCTCTGACAGCCTTAGAGGCCATTAACTGTGGCACAGGTTATAAAACTTGAGTGGAGTTCACAGGCAGCATCACAATTAAGTTTCAGCTTTAAAATATTCATAAAGATGCCAGTGTTCAAGTTTATGTCACTAGTTTCCAGCAGATTTTGTGCAATATATTTTAACAATGCCTGTGGTTGCCACAAAGTGCCTCTTGTTTACTGTTAATAAAAAAAAATAAAAAAAATACTGTTTAAAATACTGGTGTCATGCATGCAGATGGAAGGGGTGGAACTGCATTAAATTAAAGGGGCTTTAACTGCAGTGTTGGGCAGAGCTGCCTGCCCATTAAATTTTGGATTTCATTTCATGTAGAGTATGTATACTCCAATATATTTTCAGTCTGATATATATATATATATATATATATATATATATATATATATATATATATATATATATATATATATATATATATATATATCTCCTTATTCCATTTCAGCCTGTTCTGAATACTATTGTGCTGTGCAACAGTCGCTCTGTGTGTAATGCTATGCACTGAGAATACACAACCAACAAACATGTACAAAATTGTGTAATGATGCTCATACAAATCAGATGTCCATTTGTTATTGTATGTGTTTAACTACCCTTTATCTTAGTGTTATAAACTCCACTTAAAACCAATTAAAGTCTCATTCTTGTCACCGTGCATGGAATTTGTTGGTTTTTAATGTTGCATGAGAAAAGGCCTTTAAAAGCCTGGGTATGTTATATACATAATTTGCCTCAAAGGGGATTTTATCACACCCCTAACCAGACTGACTCTAGGAGTGCACTTCAAACTCTCACCATAACATTTCTTTTTAGACAACTGGAAGGGGTGGGGATTTACCTGTGTTTGAGGTATACCTATTCTTTTTATTTGTACCAAGACTGGTAAGAAACATGATGCTGAACTCCCTTAATCCAGTGCATGAGCTAGAGTTTGCTTTGCCAGTTTAAAGTATATTTTGTGGTGGCAGTGAGTCTATTTACCCACTCTGTTTCCTCAACTACCGTACCTTGGACCCAGCTGCATGGTTGCATGATAATTCTATCCCTCACCTCAGGCTTAAAATACACTGCCCTGCATATGAAAGCCGAGTTGTATCATGCTGTCTCAAGATAGAATCTACTACATGGTTCTCAAAACTGAAATTGAGGAACTTAATAGAGGAAGTTCTAAGTGCGTAGCAAAATGAAAAGGTGGCGTAGCATTGTGTGTGTTTGAAACAACAGTGAGGCAGGTTATAAACGTCTTTTGTGTAATTTATTTACACAGCGATTTTTAGTACTTGTGGATTTTACAATACTAAAAGTATTTTTTTATATCTTTTGTATTGTAATATACCATCTGACTTACCATTTAACTTTACAGACTAAATAAGGGGATACCTGAAAAGTCATCAGTTTAAATAAGGATAATCACTAGGAACTATTAACAAAGCTTTAACTCATGATTTAATGTTTTTATTTTTAAAGTCTGTGTTTGATTAATAAAATAAAGTCAGCTATTTTAAACTGCTCAAAAACTGTTAAATGTTCAGTTTCAGTCATATTAAACTAATTTATTTATAAAACTGACTAAAAATAAAACAATATTTAAATAATTAAATACTGTTCTACTATTATGGCTTCTGGCAAAACTTTTGGCTATAGATGTACACACAAAACACAAATTTCAGTGTATGAATGAACAAAATACTGGTGTAATCTGTTAACGACTGTCTTTTTTTTCTTTAAAAAAAAACAAAAAAAAGCAATCACTAATACATATGAGACAAGTATATTTTTTTTAGATAGACATCAACGACACTGGACAAAAATAGTTTTGAGTGGTTATCTTTCTAATGCTTGTGTACAGGTCCGCAGTGTTTAAACAGCTAATGTATGGATCTCTAGGCCTTGAATGACTTGGTGGTTCTGCAGCCAGCCGACCTTCTCGTGTTCTAGAATATGCCACGCTTTGTGTTCTCGCAGTCAAAGACCCTTTTAGTGACACAGCTGCTGAACATATATTTATTCTTCAACGACACTGAATAATTAAGAAATCAACACGACACGTCAACATGGATGATTACCTTTCGCTACTCATTATTGTGTAGTGAAATGGAGGGCCTGCCATGTAAACACATGAAGAAGTAACAAATACAATGTTTCACATTAATGTTGTTTTTGTAACATTGCATTAAGGTCACGTTTTGATGCCACAGACAGTTCTGACAAATAGAAATCCATATTGTATTGGATTGTGGCTGCTTGTTTTGGATATGAGGATGGTGCTTGTGTATGAACCACCCATCTTAGTGTGAAACTTGGTACAGGCATTCCTTAGCAGGTCAACTTAATACACTCCTATATTTTACAGCCTACAAGAATAGTTTATAATGTTGCTGTTATGCAAAAAGGGTAAGAAAGTATTAGGTAACCACAACAATATATATTTTGAAATGTGTCTTTTATACAACAAACACAAAAAATGAATATATATTTACAGGAAAATAGGTCCTTGTGGCTTCGATGTCACCATTTTTCTTTTATAAAGATTTTGTCTGAAAATGTTTGTTTACTGCATTACCGAGGTAGGTCTTTACAGCGCGCCAGTGACATTGCAAAACACTCGTTCCTGACGGTCCAATGCCGGAAATAAACGAATAGGACCTCGTTTTGAAGCTCCAACTCTCTTCTGTCTCATAGTGCCTGAGTAAAACGTCGCCAGCTGTATCTTTTTGCATAATATAACTTCCCAATAATCCGAGAGGGGTATTGCTGCATAACGAAGGCTCCCACAGTGTAGCTCACACGATAATGCTGCATGCGCAACTCGTAATAGATGTCATCATTATATGCTACAGCGCGATCACATAAGGGTATTAAATGTAGGTACCAAAACAAAGTTTATTTCATAACAATAACCTAACCCTAAACCAAAGGCTCGTGTGGTATTGGTTGTAACTTCAAATACACACAACAATAACCTAACCCTAAACCTAAGGTTCGTGGGGTATTATGGTCACGTGGTAGAGGTGTTGAGGGTCAATGATGGGTCAGAATAAAGGCTGTGGGAGCCTTTATTCTGCAGCCATATACTCTTGAATAATCCTGCCATGTTATTCACAGCTTGTTTGAAGTGAGGAAAGGAAGTGGCTGGAGACCATATAAAAGTATTAAAGTCAGCATATAAGTGGTAAGGCTGAACTTCAGTGTCATAAAAAGGTATAAGTTAATGGGATCATTAGTGTTGCCATTTTACTGCGCAGTGTTAAGGAATAGCGAGACACTGAAAAAAGGTTTGACATGTACTCCAAAAATTCCACTTTTTTTTCTCACCCTCAGCTTCAAAATGAAAGAGTATTGTCGAACCAAAATGCAATTCTAAAGGGAATCAAAGAGTTTCATTACATTGTCACAGCTTTAGCACATTTCATATATATATATATATATATATATATATATATATATATATATATATATATATATATATATATATATGTGTATGATGTCTTAATATCATTTGAAAGGTCATTATTATAACAAGGATATACACAGTGCTTGCTTTGCATTGTCTCCAGTAAGACTTCCTCTGCTATAATTGCTGGTAGTGCTATAATGTATGAAACAGAAACCAAGTCTTATCAAGTAACTGGCATCAAAAGCTTTATGGGAATGAGTTACAGGCCTTAAAATGAAATTACAAGGAGAAAGGTTAAAGCACAAGCCTTTCACCCAGGAGGCTTGGCTTTAAATCCTGCTTGACTCACACACTCACCTGTAACTAACACTCCCTATGCTGCACATAGATCCAAGTCAAGAGAAGAGAAAAGAAGAGGCGAGCCATTGGCCCTTTTCTTTACAATATGCTAGTTTAAAATAGACAAAAATAGTCAAAATAAGAGATGTCTGAAGTGCACAACATAGCAACGCATTTGTGTAATACAAACATGAGGTTTTAGTACTACTGCAAGCACTTACTCAACAATATAATATTATGCCATCTAGTTAATGCTTTATATTAGCCATGCAATAATTATCAGCGATCACTGCAATAATATTACTAAGAAATATTGTCTTAACCCTAACCTTAATCCTAATCAATATTAAACCAGTCAATGCTAGTTTAACACACTCAATATTACTGAGGAACAGAAAAAATACAGATATTCTATTATATGAATTTCTCTGTTGATTAAAATGTGACCAAAATTAAAACAACATCATAGCAAAATCGGTTCCGTTTAATATGACATGATGCTACATTTTGCTCCTTTAAATAACTGGATTGTGTCATTTTTCTGCTGCAGTTATTCTCATCTCACATGCATCATGAACATATATCCTGCAAAAATCAGTAAACTGCTGTATGAAAACCCAGTCTGCATTAATACAATCAATACACCGCGTTCTAAAGGGGTTTAAACTTTAAGCTTTTACTTAATTCATCATGTATTTAATGATATACAGTAGCATATACAATTCTGGAATAGCCTGTCCTATTAATCCATTGCTTTTAGGTTCCAATAGCGAATATAAAATATTGAAGCAATAATACCCTCCTTAACTGTGTTCAAAATGATCTGTATTCTATGGTAATTCCATGTCAATGAAGACAGAGTGTGCATTATTTTTATTCTGGAAGCACTTTAGGTTTTGTGGTACAGAGGTGTATTAGTTCTAGCTTCTGATGATAGGGCCTCAGGCAGGTTATCGAGGAGTATTGCTTTTTATTTTTATTAAACTGGATGAAACCCAGGATACAATCCATGAAATGAAGTGGCAACCTGTTACACACACTGTCACCTTTTAATATATTGCTAATACATAGTTGTTACAAGACCTGTACTAGCCTATGGTGTTTTACACTTGAGTACATTTTATTGTCTTTTTTTAGTCACACAACATTTCTCAGACCGCAGGTAACTTTTGGTTTGAGGCAAAGCTTTCAGACAGGAGACGGTTGTGGCTGTAGTCTTGGGGGCCCTTCCAGAATAATTACATATTTTAAAAAGAAATCTGCTGAATTGTTCTAAACACCATCTATCAAGATGATAGGTTTGGTAGTTGCTCCAGCTTCTGAACATTATGAGGAGAAATGGACGTGCCATATAAGATGGAGCCTTGTCCCTGAGCCAAATTTGCTTTTAAACAGTCTCTGAGACCGCAGCAGTCGCCACAGGCACCATACCCACTGGCCTTGGATCCACTGGGGGAGAAAGAAGGAGGCTTTTCTTGGTTTGTCCCATCACTTTCCCACTGTCTCGTATAACTGCTGCCAGCTGCAGGACAGAGAAAAATATTTTAGCCTTTTTACCTCCTCCCTCAGGATTCAAGAGGCAAATTATTTGCTCCTAAGAAGAGTCTATAAAATTAAGTCGATAGGATGAGCTTGCTTTTTTGTCTGCCTTTCTCCTGCCTTAACAACTTTATTTAGAAAATATTGTGTGCAAAGTATGTTAGTGACATGGTCTTGAAATCTAAATGTTATATTACAGTGCATTTTAAACATACGCTGGCAGTGTGTAACACTAACAGTTAAGTTTATTAGAATAAATTATGATGGGCTACTGTATTCTTTTCTCTGTTGGCTAGTGGCGAAAATGTGTTTAACATTGGAGTAAAACCTGTTTATACTTCACTTGCAGATCTCTTTATATACCCTGACTACTACTGTATGCACTGGACTTACCTGACCTCAGCACCACGTTACTGGATCCTCAGCTATGCACTATCCTTCCACTATTGCACTACTAATATGTATTTGTAGATATCCCTTGTTGTAATCCTAGTTCATATTGTATTTTAGTAATATTATTTCTATTTACTGTAAACGATACTGTATTTAAATATTAATCTTACATTGTAACCCTGCACAGTACTACTCTGTAACACCTATAAGTCACCTTGGATAAAGGCGTCTGCCCAATAATAATAATAATAATAAATATGAAAAGTGTTGTCATTCAGAATACAATAAGATTCTACTGTTGCTGGAGGCTTAATGGGACCCGCAAGCCATCTGCCTCCCCATTTATTTTTGCCATCAGCTGCCACTGCCTACCTTTTTATTTTTTTTTAAATAAATAACAAAATTGCCTAAGCTTGTATGTTCTGTTTTCTTGAATGGAAGACTTGAACAGTTAGAGCTTTAATGGTTATTTTTTACTTCACAAAAAAATGGCTAATAATGTGCTAATTAGATACGGTTATATGATTTTCAGAAGTTGTAGAAATATGACTTTATTTATCCTCCTGACAAATGTTATAGTATTAACGCTATTACATGACTGACCATGTTTGTGTTTAGAATAACAAAGACACTTGTGTGCAGAATAAACCACTTGGAGCCATTGTTGAGTTGTCCATTTTCTCTGGGATCTCTATCTGTTAGTGGTTATTTATGACTGGGGTTTTAACAAACTGCCAGTATCTGACGTGTAAAGTCTGTAAGAGATGTAAATAGGGCTGATTTTACCAATGATAGCTGTTATTACTGTAACCCATAAAGTCACACTGTAATGTAACTTCACGCTTTCATAAAGTACTTGTTTTGTTGATGTGATTTTTAAAATGTTACACAACATTGACCACAAAATACATATTATAAAATGTACAGTATTTTTTCTAAAACACTGTTAAATAATAACCTATCCATATCAAACAGGCATACAGAATGAGCCTAATACTTGAGATTAATTACGATATGTATTAAATTCATCATTTAAAGAATGTATTTTTAAAAGCCTCATTTTATCAGCATGATAAAAGTTTATAATCATTTCTCATATAAACTGCTTTCCCCCCATGCTTCTAATATGCATTTCAATGTACTATTCATATCGCTTGCTTGACTGTGCATTACCATGCCTGTGCTATTACCACAGTGAACCCTTAAAGGGAATTAAATGCAGTTTTCTATGTATAATAATGTTATAGACTGATTCATTATAAACTGAATGCATTTATTTATAATACTTAAAAAATGGAATGACTAAGTTTATGAAGTTATTGTTTACTGTGCATTAACATAAAATATGCTTATGAGGGACCATTTACATAGGAGTTCCCATAATAAAAAAAAAATCTGCATTTTTCCAGATAGTAAAAGTGTTATATACTAATACTTAAAGGGAAGATTAACAGTGCTGCTCACCCATATCTATGCCCTTTTCCTTGGTCTCATCCTTGATATTTTTTGCTGTTGCAGTGTACAGTTTCTAGCTACAAGCTCAATCTTTTAGATTCCTCAACATATAGATTTAGGAATCTTGAGCACTGAGGAATTTAAACCATACAAACATGTTTTGTGTTGCCATTTGCATTGGCCACAAACAACAATGCAGCCTCTGTGAAAACAAGCCACCACCATTGGTCTGTGAACTTAGGGTTCCCTTTCAATTAGAAGACGACCACCAATGACATTCGTATGGGATATGGGTATGGGCGTATGGGATCCCTGCCCATTGGGTAGGTATTGCTGAGCTCTCTATACCAGAGCTGCCGATAGTCCCCTTCCTATGGTGATGCACTCGGTCCCGCTTACTGAGGGATTAAGACCGTCATTCTGAGGAAGCCATTTCTCTTTTTCCTTCTCAAGACGGTACGGTAAGACCTCTGTGTTGAGTGGAGTGTGTTGATAGAAAAGAGCTTCTCAAGTCGAATGTATTTCCCTTGCATTCATGCTGAACGCTGGCTGACTGCTTTACTGGAATCAACAATTTTGAAAAAGACAGAGCCTTTCGCCTTTCTGTCTTTCAGCGGCCTCCTCACTTGCGTGGTAGGCCGCTCTTTCTTATCTGTCTGTCGTGTGTGAGCCTGTGTAGTCACCCTCGCGAGTGGTTGTCTATTTCTTCCTTGAGAGAGCACAGTTCCTCCACGGGGCTAGGCCTTGCCACATCCCCGCTGTCGAGTAGACCTCGCTGGTTGTGTAGGCCCACCCTCTGTGGGTCGGGCCTTGTAAACAAACAGTGTGCTCTCTCCTCTTTACTTTCTACCGTGGTTTTCGCTGTTAGCTTCCAACTCGCCCACCGCGGCTTCGACCTTGTGTTTCCCTGGTGTACGCAGCACGCTGACCAGGTGTGTGACCACTGCTACAGTCCTACAGCACGAACCCACGGTGCCGCACGGTACACGGTGCACATAGTAACAGGGTAACGTGAGTAACCTAATGTTTTCCCCATCCAACATTCATATCAATTTTCAAAGAATGCAATGTGAATTGAAAAATACACTTGTTGAAGCGCTTGTCTAACAGACCAAGAAGTTTCTTCACCAAGATCTGATGATCTGTTTGAGGCTTACCGATCAAACTTCATTTACGGTGTGCAGTCATTGTTTTTTTGTCAGTCTGATAGAAGTTACTGTACAGAGATGCCAATTTTCCCTAGCCAATGCATTTTCATTTCCTTTAAACTACAGCTGTCTTTCATGTGGGGAAAACCAAGATATTAAACATGAGCTGAGAACTTCAAGCCGCGAGAGATATCAAAGAGAGAGGGACCTGTTTTTGTCAGCTTGTGGTACAAGGATTGCCTGTTTAAGTTTGTTTATGGGATGGTTGAAAAGACTCTGGGGGCATTCATGCATCTGTGATTTGTTTTGCTGATTTAAATGTAATAATCTATTAAAAAGCATCTGCAAGCTGTTTTAAGAATGCAGTAAATGTGATTTCAATGAGGGTTTAGCCTCAGTATCATGGGACTTTGTTTTTTTTTATTTAATTCTATCATTTCTATTGTACTCTACAACAATTCAATAGAATGAAATGGAATCCAAATCTGCACAGCCAGGGAACATTATATACAAGCGGTTTATTATGAAAACGACAGGACAAGTTACTAGACACCATTAGAGTTTAGTCTTAGGGTAAATGATTTAGGGGTATATTCAATCAAAATACAACGGGTGCGTTCCATGGTTACATTCAAATTAACTTTTTAAAGGCACTGAATGCAGTGATCTAAATTAAGTGTTGCTTATGCAGTGGCGAGTTTTGTGAAAATAACACAGACCAGAAAGCAACACTGTATCCAACCCTCAGAGCCAAATAATCCACCTTTTCCAGTCTTAGATCCCCTTAATAGGGTGTGATGATACTTGTATTTTCTGAGTAATTGCCTTTAAGAAGTAGTTGTCGACAGGTATTAAATAAAACACACCTATTTATTAATGTGTTGATTAATCAGAGATAACACCTTGCCCAGGACAACAATCCCACAATTCACTGAAGAGATGACACAAGGAAAGAGAAAAAACATGATTTCTCATCAAAAGGATTAAAGAAAGGGAAGACATAATAATCGCTTAAATATTGATTCTCAGTAATTGTGTAAACAAGGGAAACCGAGGGACTCCATCGTTTTGTGTCGAGTAATTGATGTTTTAATCAATTTCATTAATACCCAACATATTTAAAAGTAATTATGTCAACCTTCCCAGGGCAGCAGTGTGGAGTAGTGGTTAGGGCTCTGGACTCTTGACTGGAGGGTCGTGGGTTCAGTCCCAGATAGGGGACACTGCTGCTGCACCCTTGAGCGAGAGCAGATGTGTGAGAGGAGAGCTCCTGCTCAAAGTTAAAAAACAGCGTTTTACACTTTTTATTTTCCAAATCTTTTTACTTTAAAGCAGCAGGGCACCTTTTTTGTTAAAAAAACCTTTTATTTAGTGTTTTAAAACATACTTTTTTCTTTTGTTCTCCTACACTTGCTTTGTTTGCAAGTGTAGGAGGGCAGCCATTTTGGCTTGTTTTTTCCTTTGTTTGTTTTTTTCTTTTAATTTTTACTTAATTTAAACTAGTTTCATTTATTTGCTTTTTAATTTTTTATTAAAGAGAACTTTCTTTAGTTTATTTTAAAATTATTTTAAATCAATACACTGTTTTAGTTTTTGTTTTAAAATCCTTTTGTTTTAATCCCCTGCTTCTGCCTTGTGCAGAGTGGGGGAAGGGCAGGCAAGGAGCAAGGAGCACATGCCATGTGCTCCTTTGTTTGATCCCTGCTTTTTTGTTTGATTTTTATTTTAAAGTTTAAAACTAGTTTTGTTTTGAACTTTGATTTATTTGTTTGTTTTTCCCTTTCGGGGGAAGGAAAAAAAAAAAAAAAAAAAAAACTGTGTTTTTGATTGTTTTATTTTTATTTTGTTGTTTTAAAAATAAATAAATAATTTTTGTTTGTTTGTTTTATTTTTAATTTCACTACTCCTGCACTATTGGAGTGCAGGGGTGGTTATTTTTCATTTTTTTATAAAAAAATAAACTGTTTTTGTTTTGATTAAAAAAAAAAAAAAAACTTTGTGTTCTGTGTGCCCCTGCACTATTGGAGTGCAGGGGTGTGCAATTTGTGTTTGTTTTATTTTGAATTATTGTTTGTTTGTTTTCAAATAAATAAATAAATAAAAAATAAATAATGAGTGGGCAAGCTCCACAGGCCCCGAAAAAGTGGGCACAGGTGGCTGCAGGGGAGGCTGCAGCCCCTTTCAAAAACATTACCAGGAGGCACGGGGTCAGGTGCCTCCTGAAGGACTCCCTCTCGATTGAGGGTTTTGTCAAGGCCATGGCCAAGGTGGTGGGGCCATCGGCCATCGTGGCAGCCTCCAAGATGTACGGCAAAGCCGTCTTCTTCTTAAAATCGGAGGCCGCCGCGAATCACGGCAATCGAGAGGGGTCTCGCGATGGCGGGGATCTTCATCCCCGTCGAACCGCTCGCGGGCCTGGGCACAAGGGTCGTCCTATCAGTTATCACTGCAGAGAACTGGGGCACCAGAAAAGGAGGTGCCCCAGGCTCCAGCAAGGCGCAAAGCCACCCGCGCCAGCACCGCACCCCTCCGAGTCCACCTCACCCCCGGGGCCTTCAAAGAAACCCACAGAGGGGGCAAAAAGTAACCGCCCCCTTCCAATAACATCCGGGGAAAGGGAGAAGGCCCCAAGGCGGCCGGACCCTCTGCGCCTCCTGAAAGCGCCGGGGAGAAGACCGCCGAGTGGACCGTGGTCGCCCGCCGCAATAAGAAAGGCGGCCAGGTCCACCGGGAGGCCAAGCAGGGGTGCCTCAGGCTTCCTCTCTTGCGGCAACAGGGGTTCCGGCCCTCGTGCTGCAGCGGAGGGGACAAGAAAACACCCCTGAGGCAGGCGTGGGCTCTGCGGGGCCAGCGCCTACAATGGTCTCCGGAGCGCAGAGGGAGGGAAGAACCAGAGAGGGCAGAAGGTGGTGCCTCGAGGTAGATCCCTCCCGAAGTGCAACGGGCCAGAAACCGGTCCCCGACCCAGCGTCGAGGGCGGTTCCAGTCACCGAGGCGCGGGAGGAGCCCCGGAAGAACAACCGCCTCGGGCTTCCTTTTCAGCGGCGGCGAGGGCTCCGGCCCTTGCGCCGCCTTCGGGAGGAAACATCGGCCGAGGCGGTCCCGTGACTGATGCGGAGGGAGAGGAAGGACCCGAAGGGTGTATCCCTTTCTCTAGGGGAGGGAGGGAAAGGACCCGAGAAAAGTGGGCACAGGTGGCTGCAGGGGAGGCTGCAGCCCCTTTCAAAAACATTACCAGGAGGCACGGGGTCAGGTGCCTCCTGAAGGACTCCCTCTCGATTGAGGGTTTTGTCAAGGCCATGGCCAAGGTGGTGGGGCCATCGGCCATCGTGGCAGCCTCCAAGATGTATGGCAAAGCCGTCTTCTTCTTAAAATCGGAGGCCGCCGCGAATACGGCAATCGAGAGGGGTCTCGCGATGGCGGGGATCTTCATCCCCGTCGAACGCTTCAGCTGGGCCTGGGCACAAGGGTGCGTCCTATCAAACGTCCCACCTTTTTGAAGGGCGACCTGCTCAGGCCCCACTTGCAAGCCCTGGGGAGATTAAGACATCCATCCACCCCTCCCCTGGGCTGCAAAGACCAGCCCCTCCGCCACGTTCTATCTTTCCACCGACAGGTGACCATCCACCTGGCGGGTCGGGAAGTGGCGGAGGGTAGTTTTGTGGTCCCCTTCGAGGGGACCAACTACGTTGTTTTCTATTCCTCGGAGGAGGTGCGGTGTTATCACTGCAGAGAACTGGGGCACCAGAAAAGGAGGTGCCCCAGGCTCCAGCAAGGCGCAAAGCCACCCGCGCCAGCACCGCACCCCTCCGAGTCCACCTCACCCCCGGGGCCTTCAAAGAAACCCACAGAGGGGGCAAAAGTAACCCCCCTTCCAATAACATCCGGGGGAAAGGAGAGAAGGCCCCAAGGCGGCCGGACCCTCTGCGCCTCCTGAAAGCGCGCCGGGGAGAAGACCGCCGAGTGGACCGTGGTCGCCCGCCGCAATAAGAAGCGCGGCCAGGTCCACCGGGAGGCCAAGCAGGGGGTGACGAAGCCCACCGCCGCACCATCTGGCGGCGGGTCAGGGGGAGTCCCTGAGAAAGGGACTCCCCCGCCGGCACCCCCCGCGAGGCAGGGCGGCAAAGCCGCCCGTAAAACCAAACACCTCATCCCCACAGAGGGTGAGGAGAGCAGCACTGCCGGAGGCGAGCTCCCCGTCGCCGTCACAGGGCAGGGGGCAGCCTCCGGCAGCATCAGGGGGAAGAGGAAGGCGCAAGCGCGCCTTCCCACGTGTGCACGCAAGTGCACACGTCCCGGCCTCTTGGTGAGGGTCCCGGGGCGAAGAAGGCCCCCAAAACCAAAGCGACCGCCTCGGAGTCCCCCCTCTACCGGCAACGAGGGCTCCGGTCCTCGTAATGCCACAGAGGGGGAGAAGGATCCATCCCCCGAGGCGGTCCGGGGCTCCGCAGAAGAAGCGGAGCCCATGGAAGAGGCCCCCGCCAAGAGGCAAATGGGGAGGGAGAAACCCGAGAGGGCAGATGGAGCCCATCGGGTAGATGCCCTCCCCGTCACTACAGAGACCCCGGTAACCAGCCCCGAACGTACCATCGAGGGGCCGGCCACAGAGGAGGTCGCCGAGGGGGCACAGGAGGGGCCCCCAAAAGAACACCTGCCTCGGGCACCGCCTTCCTCTGACAGCTGCACATGTCCTGAAACCTGTGTTGCCGAGGAGGGGGCGGCGGAACGAGCTCCCGAGGCAGAGCTCCCATGCAGGAGACCCCTGCCGAGGGGCCGGAGGGGGAGGAAGAACCGCTCCTCCTAGAAAAAGAGCTGCCTCGGGCTTCCGAGGCAGGCGCGGGCTCCGCAGACAACGCGGAGCCCATGCAGGCGACCCCGGCCGAGGGGCTGGAGGGGGGGGGAGAACAACCCCACCCAGAAAAAGAGCTGCCTCAGGCTCCCGTCTCCGGGGAGGAGGCGGACTCGGCCCCCGAGGCAGGCGTCGGCTGCGCAGACAACGCGGAGCCCATGCAGGCGACCCCGGCCGAGGGGCAGGAGGGGGGAGAAGAGCCCCCCCACCCAGAAAAAGAGCTGCCTCAGGCTTCCCTCTCTTGCTGCAACGGGGGTTCCGGCCCTCGTGCTGCCGCGGAGGGGACAAGAAAACACCCCTGAGGCAGACGTGGGCTCTGCGGAGCCCGCGCCTACAATGGTCTCCGGGCGCAGAGGGGAGGGAAGAACCAGAGAGGGCAGAAGGTGGTGCCCTCGAGGTAGATCCCTCCCCGGTGCAACGGGCCAAGAAACCGTCCCCGACCCAGCGTCGAGGGCCGGTTCCAGTCACCGAGGGGGCGCGGGAGGAGCCCCCGGAAGAACAACCGCCTCGGGCTTCCTTTTCCGGCGGCGACGAGGGCTCCGGCCCTTGCGCGGCCGTCGGGGAGGAAACATCGGCCGAGGCGGTCCCGGTGACTGATGCGGAGGGAGAGGAAGGACCCGAAAGGGTGTATCCCCTTTCTCTAGGGGAGGGAGGGAAAGGACCCGAGAGGGTGGATCCCCTTCCTTCGAGGAAAGAGGATGGGCCTGAGACCGTGCCTCGGACCTCAAAGGAGGGACCCAGAGCGGGGACCAAATCATCTGGCTCGGCGGCGTACGCCGAGCGCCCGTCTGCGCCCCCGAAATCCAGGGTGCAGACGGTCCCCAGAGTCCCTCCGCCGGTCTCTCCCGCCCGCGTCCCTGGGGTGGGGCGCAGGGAGGACCGGTGAAGCTCAAGATAAGGCGCAACGCTCACCCACCAACGGGAGTGCGTTGTGCTTTACCATCGCGAGGGGGGCGATGGAGAGCTGAGGGAGAGGGAGGAGGATACCGAGTCCACGGGCAGCGTGGGCTCGGAGGTTCCGTCCGTCTCTCTCCCAGACATCCCTGTGGTGGTGCTCCACGAATTCTTGGAGGCCACTGTCCACCGCAGGGACAAGGTAATGCTGGCCCTGGACAAATGGGGGGACTTCCAGAGGATCTTACAGTCTGTGAGGTCCTTCCTCAGGGCCAGCCACGCCAATAAAACTTCGGGCTCGAACGTGCACATTCGGGCCCGCAAGTTACATGACCAGTTGGTGAGCTTCGGGAGAACTCAGGATCTCCCGTGAGCGTCGCCGACAACTCCTGACAGAAGATCATGTATCACATCGGTACTGTGAACGTCAACGGGTGTAGGGACCCTTTCCGCAGGGCCCAGGTAATCTCCTACCTGAAAAAAGGGGGTTACTCTGTGTGCTTCCTGCATGAAACCCACACGACCCCAGAGGCGGAAGCCAACTGGCTTCTGGCTTGGGGGGGGAGAGTGTCGTTCAGCCATCTCACCGGCACCTCTTGTGGGGTGGCGACGCTCTTCTCCGGGTCCTTTCTTCCCACGGTACTCGATGTGGTAGACGTCGTGCCGGGCCGTCTGTTACACCACCGGATCCGGGACGGCGACAGTATCGTTCACCTGGTGAACGTATACGCGCCGTCCACGGGTCTGGCGAGGGTCCAGTTCTTTCGCCGGATGTCGACCTATATGAACAACATCAGCGCCGACGAGTGCGTGGTCCTCGGGGGTGATTTCAACTGCACCCTCGAGGCCGCGGACAGGGTGGGGGGGCAAGAACACTACCCTCTCTCGTCGGCAGCACTGAGAGAGCTGACCGCTCGGCTCTCTCTGGTCGACATTTGGCGTTGGCATCACCCGGACGTCCCCACCTTCACCTTTACCAGGGTGAGGGAGGGGCGGGTGTCTCAGTCCCGGATCGACAGGTTCTACGTCACCAGGAGCCACGCTCACTGCGTTCGCTCCTCCGACATAAGGCCGGTGCCGTTCATGGACCACAACCTGGTGGCCGTGGCGGTGGCCCTGGTGCCAGTCGGGCACGCCTCCGCCTACTGGCACTTGAACAACGCCTTGTTGGAGGACGAGCGCTTTGAGCAGTCATTCCGGGACTTTTGGACGGTCTGGCACGGCCGACGATCTCGCTTCCCCACGTGGCGTCAGTGGTGGGATGTGGGGAAAGCGCAGATCAAGATCTTCTGTCAGGAGTACACGAGGGGCGCGAGCAGGTGGAGGGACTCACGGATCGAGCAGCTGGAAAGGGAGCTGCTCGATCTGGAGAGCCGCCTGGCTCGCGGGGACCAACTCGAGCAGAGCGCGTACGAAGAGAAGAAGAGCACCCTGCGGGACCTGCAGCTCCAGCGGTCCCGGGGCGCGTTTGTGCGCTCGCGGATCCAGTTCCTTCGGGAGATGGACCGCGGCTCACACTTCTTCTACGCGTTGGAGAAAAAGAAGGGAGACCGCAGGAACATCACCTGCCTTCTGGCAGACGACGGCTCCCTTCTGACAGATCCGGAGAGCGTGAACGAGAGGGCCAGAGCCTTTTACTCTGACCTCTTCTCTCCGGATCCTGTTGACTCCGACGCGTGCAGGGTTCTTTGGGACGGGCTTCCCACGGTCGGCGAGGGCGTCAGGGAAGAGTTCGAGGGCCGACTGACCCTGGCCGAGCTCTCTGACGCTCTTAGTCTGATGCCCTACAACAAATCGCCGGGCATCGACGGGCTGACCGTGGAGTTCTTCAGAAAGTTTTGGGACTTGCTGGGGCCCGCCTTTGCGCGGGTCCTGGCGGAAGCCTACGAGACCGGGGAGATGCCCCTTTCGATGAGGCGAGCGGTGATCACGCTGCTGCCCAAGAAGGGGGATCTCCGCTGCCTTAAGAACTGGCACCCGGTCTCGCTGCTGTGCACGGACTACAAAATCGTGGCCAAGGCCGCCTCCCTGAGGCTCAAGTCCGTGCTGGCAGACCGGTCGGTCGGTCGCCTTCTTGTCTCTCGACCAAGAGAAGGCGTTCGACCGGGTGGATCACGAGTATCTCTTTGGAACCCTGCGAGCGTTCGTCGGCCTGTTCCGGATGCTCTACGCCTCTGTCGAGTGCCTTTTGAAGGTGAACTGGTCCCTGACCGCGCCCCTCGCGTTCAGGAGAGGAGTACGTCAAGGCTGCCCTCTGTCCGGACAACTGTACGCTCTGTGCATCGAGCCCTTCCTCTGCCTCCTTCGCAGGAGGCTCACGGGATGGCGCCGGCGCCGGACACGAGGGTGGTCCTGTCGGCTTACGCTGACGACGTGCTCCTAGTGGCCTCCGATCCGGTCGATCTGGAGAGGATGCGGAGCTGCCAGAGCGTTTACTCTGCCGCGTCCTCTGCCAGGATCAACTGGACCAAATGCTCCGGGTTGTTTGTAGGCCCCTGGCGGGTGGACTCCCTCCCTGCCGCGCTCCAGCAATTCCAGTGGAGCGTGGACAGCTTCAAATACCTGGGAGTCCACCTGAGCCCCGCGGAGACCTCGGTCTCGGGCCAACTGGGTGGAGCTGGAGGACAAGGTTGCTGCGAGACTGAGGTCGTGGTCGGGTCTGCTGAAAGTGCTTTCCTTCAGGGGCAGGGCTCTGGTCATCAACCAACTGGTGGCGTCGATGCTCTGGCATCGGCTCACCGTCCTGAGCCCGCCCCCTGAGTTTATGGCCAGGGTCCAGAGGAAGCTGACGGACTTCTTCTGGGCCGGAAAGCATTGGGTCTCTGCGGGGGTGCTGAGCCTCCCTCTGGCCGAGGGAGGACAAGGGTTGGTGTGCATCAGGACTCAGGTGCACACCTTCCGCCTCCAGACCCTGCAGAGATACCTGTACACAGACCCGGCCCCGCAGTGGTGCGCGCTGGCCTCCCTCCTCCTGCGCCAGCTGCACCGCTTGGGCTATGACCGGCAGCTGTTCTGGCTCGACCTCCCGGGGATCCGTCTCCCCGAGCTGCCGGTCTTTTACAGGGACCTGCTCAAGACCCGGAGCATGTTCGACATCGGCCGAGACGCGGTTCCGACCGAGGGGGAGCGATTCCTTCTGGAGCCCCTGCTGCACAACCCCCATCTAGGTGCGCAGGCGTTGGAGTCCCCCGCGGTGCGGAGCCTGTTGATCTCGGCCAGGGTGACCAGAGTCTGGGATCTCCTGGATCACCAACGCTCGGCATGGCTGACTCCCGAGTCGCTGGTCGCCAGGGCGACTCAGGGGACCCTCAGAACGGCCCGCCGAGCGATCCGGGAGTGCAAAGCAGCTTTGCACCCAGACTCTGTCAGGTATCTCGAGGGGGTCCTCGGGACCGGGGAGCCATCTACCCCCCCCCTACCCCAGTTCTCCGGTCCTGCTGATAGAACCAAAGGCCCGAGCCCCCCCTCGGCCTCCCCTCGAGAACAACCTGAGCAGGATCTCGCAGTTCTCCTCGACCCCCCTCCGATCCGCGTCGAGGAGGACCCTGTACGCGATGACACTCCACACCCTCCACTTCCCAGCCCTCGTCTCCCGCCGAGACACCGCTTGGCGGGAGACCTTCCGACCACCGGAGGGCGAGAGTCCCCAGTGGGAGGCCCTGTACTCCCCGCTGGTCTCCAGGGGAGCTGGGGACTTGGGGTGGAGGGTCCTGCACGGAGCGCTCGCGTCAGGAGAGATCCTGCGTCACTTTACCGACTCGGACGCCGCATGCCCTTTCTGCGGTCAGTCCGAGTCGGTAAGTCACATTTATTTTCTTTGCGCCAGGCTGCAGCCTTTCTTCATCTTCTTGAAGAACCTTTTGCTGCAGTTCTGGCTGCATTTCTCCCCAACCCTCCTCATTTTCGGGCACCCTGTCCGTGGCTCCAGCAGGAAGAGGGACCTCCTCGTAAATCTGCTCCTGGCTCTTGCTAGACTCGCCATCTACAAGACCAGGAAGCGTAAGATGAGCGGGGAGGGTCTCTTTGACTGTGGGGCCATGTTCAGGGCCCTTGCCCGATCCCGGATTCAGTTAGAGCACGCCCACGCGGAGACCGCTGGCGACATGCCATCATTTGTCGACCAGCGGGCTCTAGGGGGCGTGCTCTGTACCACCTCCCCTTTCGTTTTGCATATTTAATTTACAGTCCTTTTTGACCGGTTTTTCTGTTTATTAGTTAAGGCCTAGTCCTTGTTGGCACCCCTTTTTTAGGGGTGCTAAATTGAATTTTTTCTCCGGCTGCCTTTGGGCGTCCGGTGCACCGGCTGCCTTTTGGGCAGTCGGTGTAGTCCGGCCACTAGGCCCTTAAATAGGCTGTACCCTTGAGCAAGGTACTTTACATAGATTGCTCCAGTAAAAACCCAACTGTATAAATGGGTAATTGTATGTAAAAATAATGTGATATCTTGTAACAATTGTAAGTTGCCCTGGATAAGGGCGTCTGCTAAGAAATAAATAATAATAATAAAGTATACTTGATTTCCAATTGTCCTTGCCACCCTTGACCAACACACACCGAGGGACAAAAGCAGCCAGACCAGGTAAGTACAAAAAATACAAAGTTTTTTTTATAAAATTAATAATACGCACTAAAATCACCCCTGCCTCACAACTTCAGTTGTAAATCATTATCTCCATAATCAGACAGACAATCAAACAATCAGTCACCGCACCCTCTGCCGTAGCCCTGCCTCGATCTTCGTGCTGCCGCAAACTCCAAAGAAAGAAAGAAAGAAAGAAAGAAAGAAAGAAAGAAAGAAAGAAAGGACACAGCCCAAATTAGCTCACACAACCAAATCATTTCCAAATTCCCCATTCACCCAAACTCTGGACAGTGAAACTGTGTACTCAGTCCTGAGCACTTTGAATTTTATCACACAGCCTTAATGTGCTCCCGCACCGCTAGACTGGCAGAAACATCAGTACTTATCTCAATCCAGAGCAGGGTCAGCCTTGGGGATAATTGCTAGTGCAGCCAGCTCCTGTCTCCTGGGCATCGTGTCCTCTCTCCCAAATCTTAGCCATCTTAGCCATCCAAAGGGCCATGCAATCCACAATATTAGATTAAGAAACTATTGTCTTTTTTTTTTTTTTAATTGCTGGTCATGGACTTAAATTGTTCAGCGTTTATATATCCTCAATAATGTCACTACATTCCTTAGGCTTCTGCTAATATCAATTCAACACAATAGCATTCTATGTCATAAATACAGCATACTCTCCTGATAAGTTCCCAATATGTGTTCTTTTCGTTCTTTTCGCTGTACTTCACCCGGCTTTCTTTAGTTCTTTTTTTTTTTCGACTGGCGCACTGCACGTCCAAAGAATCAGCTGCTGCCGCTGGGTCCCAGATTCCCGATTCCTGATTTACAACAGCCAATAATTTCTACTTTCTACTTTCTACTTTCTACTTTCTACTTTCTACTTTCTACTTCCATCTTCCATCTTCCATCTTTTTTGGGTTCTTTCCTTCCTTTCTTTTAGAGTTTTGGTCTACATAAGAGCGGGTCTCATACAATTGATCTCCTTCAGGTGCGCTCAATTGCTACACCCGAGGGGAAAGCTGACAATTAGCACCCCCAACGCCTTTAGCTGTATACCGCTTATCCCACTAATCCGTGTCCAAACGCAAGCCAAACAAGTATCACACAACACAAAATAATAAACGTGAACAATCACAATGTGAAAAAAATTCAATTAGGTGAAGAAAATCAATTAGGTGCAAAAATCAACAAACGACTGACTAATACAAAACAATCACAAATCATAAGTAATTATAAAAAAAAACCAAATAAAAAACACACACAAAAAAAGAAAAACACCAAAAAATAGAAAATAGGAGGCTATGTGGTCCAGTGGTTAAAGAAAAGGGCTTGTAACCAGGAGGTCCCCGGTTCAAATCCCACCTCAGCCACTGACTCATTGTGTGACCCTGAGCAAGTCACTTAACCTCCTTGTGCTCCGTCTTTCGGGTGAGATGTAATTGTAAGTGACTCTGCTGCTGATGCATAGTTCACACACCCTAGTTTCTGTAAGTCGCCTTGGATAAAGGCGTCTGCTAAGTAAACAAATAATAATAATAATAAAAGAAAAACCCAGTGTGTGGAAACAGTTGTTGACATTTACATGGAAAGCATTGGCACACCTTTACTTTTTATGCCCCAGTAGTAAAACTGGGTTAAAGAAAAACACTTTGGAAGCACTTCTGTCCATAAAATCTCTATGTGGCTTTGAGAAGGAATAGAATATTTATATTCTTGTTTCATTTTCCCAACTCACTGAAACAAAGAGTAAATTGCTTCTTTAGATACAGTATGTGAATTGCAGGCCCCGTTACACAGACCGTATTTAATTTGAATGGAAAGGTGTTGACAAAACAGTGATGTGAAAAAGCTATATGAGGGAGTGATGGAGAAGGAGTTGAGGAATCAGCCAGAGGGCAAAAAAGGTTGACAGTAGGGCACTTGCAGTTCAAGGAGTTTTGAATCAAACTTTTACCTTTCTTATTCCTGTCCGTCAGCCCCCATAATTAGTCTGTTTGAATCAAGAAGTCTGCAACGTGTTTAAATTATTTTGGAAGGACATGTGACCATCCCTGAATCCTTAAAAGCAGCCACAGTTGTTGATTTAGCCATCAAGGACTATGTGGGGTGCTGTATAAGTGTGCAAGCAAGGTTCCTATTCCACATTTAAAAAGTAAAAATGGACAGTTGTTGTTTTTTCAACAGTAGAGCCCTCACTAAAAAAAAAGGAAGCGCGAGCATGGTTAGAAATAAGGGACACCCCTTGAATAATTGTTCATCTGTTAAAGCCATTAAGATAATGGACCCTATTCATAAAGCATTATAGTTGTGATGTTTCAATGCTTTATACTGTACATATGACCCAAAGCTCCTGATTTAAGTGGCTAAGCACTTACTGTGTATTTGGGTTGTTGTCTATCCTTTTCTTAATTTCAAGGGTGCAGCACACTTTGCATTTGCTTAAGAGCTATCTAGTGGAAATATATTCAACATGAAATGGAAGAAAACCCCTTACATCAGTATTGAGGTTTTCATTGTCATCCTGCCAGCCAGTGAACGACTATAACAATGCTATACTACAGTTAAAACAGAGTGCTAGATTCTCAAAATGCCATTCGCATTACTTTTGTCTACTGGGAAAAAAACACCATTTACAATTCTAAGGCTAATAAGAAAAAACTCAAGGCTATGCACAAGCCCCAGCATCAAATGTCTGAGTTTTTTATTTCTGGTTTGGTAACTTTGAGGGTGTGTTCGTACTTTGTGAAAATGTCATGCATATGGCATTTTGGAGTAAATAGCTTTGAGAATCTAGCCCAAAGTGTTGTAATACACATCAGTGTTTTCATGCTGATATTCTTTCTAAAGTCACTGCATTTTCATTACATTTAATAATCTTCATAAGTAGGATTTGAACATTAAAATATACCCCTCACTGTAGAAATGTTACCCACTTTCTGCAATTCGGTAACCACTTCAATTATTGTAATGCAGGTGTAAAATAAGAGGTGGTAGTTACAGTCGTCATGTTAGTTTAAAATAGATGGCTGTCACTTTAAATGAAAAATGCCCTGGACCTGAGAAAATGAATGAATTAGCAGCCAAAAAAAAGAAAGACAAACAAGCATGGAGCTCTTTTTGTAAGGATTGATTTTTATGGAATATCTGGAAGTGGGGGAGCTGTGCATAACCCTTCCATTTAAGGTGACTTGTTGGGTTTGTTTTGTATTTTGTATCTGGGAGAATAGTGATGTTTCTTGGAGTCAAATGACAAGCTATTTGCCAGTGTTCATTTGTTTGGTTAAATGTTGCTTTTTGTATTTTTCAGCTCAGAGTTTTTGGGCTTTATTGACTTTTGTTAAGCATCGTGGTGATCTGTTAAAAGTATGCAGTTTGAGAGAGAATTGAAAAAGGCATATTGTAGAATATTTGGTATATTATTTGTCTTGTTTTTTTGAGTGCGAAACAAATGGCTTATACAATCTTTGACACATGTGGAATTCTGGAACTACACATGACAGGGGAAAAAAGCATTCCATCATTGGACCTCATGCCCCATTGATGTAAGGGGTCAAGCAATCCCCCTTGGTCCACTTGAGTGACCCTATTGGTCTGCAAATTGTAATCTTGTGATTGGTATATCTTATCTTAGCTTGTCTTTTTTTTAAATAATATAGACTATATGCTTTAAATACTGAAACCTGTGACATCATCTTGCCAGAACTCTTGAAAATTTGAAGGGATTGAAATTAACATTTGAAAAAAAGTGTCTCTGGTCTAATTCCCCTAGACAAGGTTCCAAGTATTTAAAAGCTTTTTGCCCAAATATTTGTCTTCAATATTGGACAGTACAGTTTCATTTGGGATGACGTATGATCTTGAAGGTTTGTAAATCAGCTCTATACTCCCTATATTCTCCTTCATTATCTTTTTCTCTAAGTGTGTTGAATGTAACCTCTAGCTATTGCTATTTTGTAAAATGTCCACTAACCTTTGCTTCCACTTCTACTGTCTTAAACTGAACTGTCATGCAGTGTCAACGTTTTTGATTGAGCCTTTGTGATGATTGTTCTTCTAAAACTGCTCTGTGTCTAGTTGTTGCACAATAACAGCATTTGGAATCTTAATGAAAGTGAATGGCAGAGAAATCCCACTAGAGTATACTGCAAATGTTCTGTGCTCCTCTGGAAGAATTATCACGACTGCTACAGTATGCATTATCTACATAATAGCACTTTTAAAGATCTTAATTAGATCTGAACTCTGCTAGTTTAATAGATGTCCAACGGATACATACACTGTTATGGCCAGAGTCTTGTGTTTTTGGAATAGAAATAACTGTTAACCAATGGATATAAATAACTTTTTTTTTTTATAATAATATTAATAGCAAAATCCATTTACTCCAAGCAAAATGGGTTATAAATGGCTGTTATAGAAAAAAGAACACCCACACTCATCATTTTAAATAAACTTCCTTTGTACAAATTTCAACATTCAATGTTCTTTGGAGAAAGCATCATATATACCTTTGAACTGTGAATTGAGGGTAACTTATATGAAGGACTAAGTTGGCATAGATGTGTCTTCATGTGAACAGGAGAACCTGACAAAGTATCATCTTGGTTATCCATTGAGAAGGACAACTTCAAATGTTTACTATAAAAGTCACTATACCATGTGTCAATCACAATTCCAAGAGCTGTGGAAATCCATCATCTGACTATTTTCTATTTTCTTTGAAGGGCTTAACAAGCAGGCCTGCATATTTATACTGTTTCAGGATGAACATTCATTTTTAAACCAAAAGAAGCCTTACAGACACCCATCATGTGTTTACTATTAGACTGCAGCTGTGTTGGAAATAAAGAATATATTAAATTGGCAGGTACGAGAATTTAAAGATGCTTTATTTGTTCTGGCCAGTCCTCTCCTTTAGTGTAGTGAGCTTATTTGAAGATCTAAGTTGCCATTGTGTTGCTGTGGCTTGGTTCATATCAATAAGCTACTGTTGCCAGAACAACCACATCTTCTGGAATCTTGCGAACAAGCAGCTGAACAGTAAGACCACACTATATGCAGGAAAGACTATTTTGTCTGGTAGTGGTTCAAGTCGCCTTAAATGACACCATACATATGTATCTTTGAGGTATTATTAATAATTGCAACATTATTTAACGCTGGACTTCAGTGATGATAAGAAAGACTGAGACTCTACATGTCAGTCTTTAAAGTATTTAAACTATGTGTGTCATAGAAATGCAACTTACAGTACCCAGCCTAAAGTCAAATAAATATATCTAGCTGGCCCCAGAAAAGTTTGATATAAGCAGAATAAATCAAAGCAGAATCACAGCATTACCAATAATAGCTAGGCAATGGATTGGAAACAAGTTTTACAAGTTTTGCAAACACAATGGTCCTGGCATGAAATCACAGTGGTATTATATGGTCCAATGTTTCTGCAATAGATTACCAAAATGCATGTTGGTTCAAACCAGTGTGATAAAATGGTTGTTACCTCTATGGTATCATTCTCAATTTCTCTTATCATTGTAGCTGCCCTTTTGACCCTTTGTATAAGAACATTGCCACTGAGTGTGCCATGCATTGCTATTGACTATCATTGGGTGTGTTTTTTTATTTGTTTGTTTCTTTTCCCCCATTTCTTTTCTTCTGCTTAAACTTATTCCCAGTAATGGTCTTATTCAAAGTTTACCACTAAAATCTTCTCTGGAAACCTGAACCCATACTCGCAGTGAAGGCTAATATTCTGTGTTTGCTCTTGTGCCAGATGGCGCTATGGAAGAACGTGTGGGTTCAATTTGAAGAGAAAGAGATATCTACACAAATAAAGTGATTGTGTTTTGTGTGCAAGCCCAGGGAACATTGAGGCAGAATGTCCTTGTAGCACCAGCCAAAACCAAGTGAACTTCTAGCAGGCAACTGGGAATACCAGCTATTTCCCTGCACCAGATGTGTAGCTCAAAGTTCAACACAAGTGCAGTGAGACACAGAGAGTGCAGCAGGAATTGTACTGAAACCATGAAATGACCCGCAAGACTCAAACAACTGCATCCATTATGAATAAGAAAGTCGGCTCTGACATACTCCATTTACTTTATGTGTTGTAAATCTTTAGAGCAAGGCCATTTCTGCTTTTCCTCTGCCGTTTTTTTCTCATGGGGCACTGTAAGTGCACACATTGATTGGGAATAAGTTAAACACACCGCCTTAATTATTAGGGACAAATTACTTTTAGTCGTTTTTCAATAACAACACATTCCCAGCGGAAAAGGAGTCATTTGGATACAAATGTAGGATAGAGTCCAGGGTGGGTGAAATTTCTGTACTGGTATTGAATTAGCATGATGAGGAGGAATTACCCATATGTGTAAAAATGTGTCACGTTTTTATTGAACTTGATTCTGCATGCTACATAGACATATTGCCTTAAACCTGCCCATCCACTGGATGAGGCAATTGAGATCCTTTGAGAATATATTATTGGTGTAGTACATGTTTTAATGCTCCTGAATGTGTAGTCGTGTTCATGTGCACTTATGTTCAACTCTCTGGATTGGCACCATTAACAATATACGCATCACATGCTTTACCTACAGCAAATCATATTAGTAGTTACATTAATGTAAATAGCACAATTAGATGGTATACAAAAATGGCAGCAATGTTTGCTTTTAAAATTAGTAAATTGTAACCATATCAGCATTAAGCACTGGAAAGAGGAATAAAACCTAATTTGAGACCCAGAATTCCTGATGACTTGAGCTGTACTGCAGGATTCGAGAAGCTAAAATGTTAGTAAAGTCTTAACTCCCTAGACTAGCAGTGTAATGTTTTAATGAAGTAGCACAGTAAACCCAGGTCCAGGACCCAACCATTCATCTTGAAAAGCGTGGACACATTTAACCTGGGTCTTGCATAAGCACTCATCAGAATGTTTATCTTTGGCACAAATATATTGGCCGTTTAAAACCTCCTCTCTTTTGAACAGATAAATATTAGTTTTAAAAGGCGCAGACTGTCTTAAAAGGATTACAGCTCATTTTATTGACCTTACAGACCAACAGAAGCCAGTTCAGTTATTCAATGTTGTGAATTACTAAACCAAACCAGATCACTCACCAAGTACCAATTACATTACACAAGCTGTGGCTTGATGCTAGCCATAATAAAGAAATCTGATGCCATTATTAATCCTCTCAGTTGATATAATGGGGGTGTTTGTAGGTGTCCACATTTTCTGTGTAATCTCAAAGCACACAACAGCTTGTATAGGTTAAAAACGCACACACATACACACACACACACCATTGCCCATCGTATGCACCTGGAAGTTCTTTGTATTGCTTCAGGTTTAAGTTTGAAGCTTACAGTATTAGACACTACCACTTCTTCAGACTCATTTTGTTCCAACTGAATGTTCTATTTTTATCAAACTCCATTTGCTTTGGGGGCGGGGGCAAAGGCACTTTATTTGCTGAAGCAATCGTTGTGGATGCCTTACATGTAGAGCTGGTGTTTAAGTATCATTAAGCTATATTCAACTCAAGACTGTTTTGTTTTTATTAATACTACAGTTTGATATCCATTAAAAAGTTATAGACCCTTAAGGCTTCTCTATCAACAGACAAAAACAGTTTAATTCATAAAAATAAACCTTGAAAAAAAACCCCAACATTCTTTAAAAAAACACATGAGGTGAAACTTTGTGAACAGTCAACTTTTCTCAAAAATGTATTAACTGTAATGACAGTCTAATAACACTTAATCTATAACTTCAGTGATATTAGTAGACCCATTTGTCTACTTGATTTACTATTTGTAAATTGAGTAGCTCCCTGCAGACTGAGGTTGCTTGGTAAAATTTTGCATACTAGTGTGTGCTCTTTATCAAACAGACTTTGTATCTCGGAGCCTCAGTCTCATTATAGAGCTCTGTGGTTTGTGTCTGCATGTGCACGCAAGTATGTGGGGGATGCTTTCAAAGCACACACCTGCTGAAGAAGTCTGTGTGACTTCTGAGGTTTGATTTAATTTATAATGTAAAGCCATTGTGATGAGTGTAAAACAAGGACTAGAGCACAGACACAGTGCTCCCTCATTTTAATGCAATTCTTTATAGTTTGCATTGGAACCTGTTAAAAAGTGGCATAGTTGCAGCTTTGGTTTTAAAATAATATCATTCAAATTACAACATCCTTCTCATTTCGGTAAAGCACATATAACTAGTCTACAAAAAAAGCTTGTTGGAAGTGAGATGCAAATGTCAATCTCAATCCTGGTTAAACAACACAAATTTCCATTGAACTATGGAACTACGGAATTTAAGAACATTAAAAAAAAAGCCAAAAAGATTATCATGGGGAAAAAGGAGAATATAAGCAGCAAAAGGTTGGCAGTTAAAATTAATTACAGGTAACTTGAAAGTTGGAAATTCCAGCTATGACCAATACTGCTCACCACTGTTTGTGAAGATGGTAGTGCTGGTTTTCAACTGGTAATCTTAGTTCAAGAGACTGAAGCTGAATTAGGAGCTAAATGTGCTGGTTCAAGAGAAAGCAAATTAAATCACTTCAGACCCAACAAGTTCAGAATGTAGGGTTTACCGGATTTATAGAAAGAGCTGAAGCATCAACAGTGCAGATATTACCAGTATGCTGTATGTATTCCAGTGTTTTTCAAGGGTGCAAAGGGGACAGAGCTTTTGAAAACAGATAATCCCAATGGTGAAAGAGTTAAATCGTGCACTACCACAAAGACTATACAAGAAAATCCTGACAGCAGGGTACACAGAATCAAGTTTAGATAACGGTCACTGCACCCTACTGCCACTCAGAGCGAGTGAGTAAGTGTGTAGTGGCCTGTTCACCACACATTTGAAATGTGTCTCCATAAAGATATTGTGGGTAAAAAACTGTATGGAGTCAATGTTAGATCCACAGAAAGATAGCAAAACCAATGTGCGTGAGACTGTGTTCGTGAGAATATGCTTTTGTGTATTCTCATTATGGAGGTAGTTTTTAATGTGTCTCAAAGACAAAGCAGTATATTGAGACTGAACTGATTTTTTTGCACATGGCAACTCTAAAAAAAAGCCCATTTATTTAAGTGGTGTGAATCTCTTTCTCCTCCCAGTCCCCACATGTCGATACCGCTGTCCTCACAGAGCTACAGAAAAGGGGCCTTGGATGGGTTAACTGATTTTTCCCAGGACTGTTCTGTAACCAGACTGTGTCACATTTTTACATCACTGACATTTTAGATACATGTTCAAAGCTGCCCCTCCTTTCAACAAACAAAAAGAGAAAAATGTTGAAGAAAAGTTACACTAAACCAAATCAATAAAACAGATGTGGGCATTAAAGAAAGAGCTTTCACACTATTATCAGCTACAGCAAATGAACATCTGCACACAGATAAGGAGGCTTGAGACTCTGCTCCCTTATGCATTGTTCCCTTCTGAGGTCAAGCACAGTTCCTCTCATCTCAGCCCCCTCAAGGATTTCTGTTTGGACTATATTGCCATAGTAGATCTTTTGATAAGGGCTGCCCAACTGAGTCTCACCTCTGGGTCTTTCCATGTCAAATTGATTCAATTTAATTGATGGCAAGATGCAACCCATCTGCTCAGGTTTTAATGAAACTTGGTACATGGTACTAACATGTCAAGATTCAGTATATGAGTGTGACCTACTTTTTTTTTTTAACTCAACACGTGATCGTTTTCAAGTTTACATTAATGTTTTAGGAGAATCTGACCCTTGCAGTTTACTTGTAGTTCAGCCATTAACTAAGGTATTACCATGAAACTGGATAGTTTGTTTTAATTAAGAAGAGTACAAAAAAAAAGCGATAATATTCGACACCTTGTTGAAAAGAAAACATATACCAGAAAGTGCATACAGAAATCGGTGAAATTTCATCCTCTGGTCAAGGTAACACAAACCTGTGTGTTTTTGGGAAGTGTATTGTATTCAGCGAGAGCAGAACAGAGCCTTTTTTGCCTATATTGAGGAAAGCACTGTTTTTCTACCGCCTGAATTAATTTTTTTAGGGATATTAAACAAAAATGTTTTTAGGGTTTATAAAAACGATTATGACTGTTCCATTTCTTTAATGTGTTGCAACTCTATTTATTTAGACTTTGGTAAAATAGAACCTAGCTCTCCCGCTCCCAGTGTATTTGTCAACATGAAGCTCAATTTAAAACCCTTTTTAAGATTAAAAATATAATCAGATTTCTTTACCCAAAAATGAGGAATGCTACAACTCCATATGTTACCACGACAGCTGTTTCTTATAATACACACTAGTATAGAAATTCTGCACATTATATATGGGTTGTGCTTGGTATACTCAGGTTAAAGTATGTTATATGTTTGGTAGGGTATACAACAAGTTTGTTTTACAAGACATGTAACCCAAGATGGCTCAGTAGATACATGGTGCATGTGATATTTAGGTAGTTCAATGCTTATTGCAACTCAAAAGTCGGGATAATTGCTTAGAGCAATTACACAAACTAGTGTTTGCATGCAACTGGGCTGAGTTAAAGCTTTGTGAATAAGACCTAAATAACAAAATAGGGCTACTTGTATTTGATGTGTAGGTTTGATTTAGAAGTCTTCAGCTGGCAAATTGCACTGAATGCAACTGTTCTTTTGGTTTCAGTTTGTCAAGTTCAGCTGCAATGGTATTCTTTTAAATGTGGCCTGGGTCTCTGTGCCTCTGCTACATCTTTGTAACCTGCCTACCAACACAAATAGGCCTAACCTGCTTGGAAAGCCCCACGTGAAAGGAAAAAAAAGGATTTGTAAAGAGTGACAGTGTTAGACTTCATTTCTGATTGATTTAGCCTACTTCAATCAGCATACCTGTGAGGTTATAGCAAAGCCACCCATCTGTTTCTGGAAGAGAGAGAGAGCGAGAGAGAGAGAAGTTCATGCTGAACAGTGGTTCACCACAAAGCACTCGTGATCAGTGTAGGGAACTGTCAGATGTTGCAGGTCACATAAAAAAGTAGTGCTTGCTCTCAAGAACTGGAAAGAGATGCATCTCTGTGCAAACTAGATTTAATTGAAATGCATGCATGCACTCTCAGGGTACTTTTTAGACCTTCACACATATTGGAGACCTATCATCACATATCCTATATGCTAAAATATATATTTTTTCATGATTTATTTACATTAAAGTCAGATTTGGCTGTTTCCCCTTTTAAAAGGGGATTTGCAGCAGTAAGCCTAAACTGTATTACTTTGCATAGCCAAAGCAGTAAAGCAACAACTGAAGGATGACCTGGGTCAGTCAGGTTGATCAGTCAGGGGTGTTTCCGCCATTTGTGGTTGATGGCACATCAACCACATGTGATTGTAAAAATGGAGCCAGGGCAGGTGTTGTGTGCAATCAAAAGAAGAGCAGTGTGGTGTTTCTGGTCTCTGCAATGGCCACTTTACTGGCCAAGGGCATATGCGATTTCAATAAATGTCACTGCAAATGTTTGTCAAAATCCTTTCTATAATATAGGTGGTAGTTAATTAAGAAAATATATTTGTGTAAAATGAGTTCAAAAAAATGACACAGCTATTAGGATTGCAGTTAAAAAAAAGAAAAGAAAATGAATTGCTAATTATCAACTGTTGTTCCTTGAAATAAGGCAGGAATTTATTATGTGAGGATAAGATACCAAAAAATCTGGTCTTATTTTTTATAGATGGCTCTTTGACATGCATGATTTTTTTCCCTTTTATAAATTGCTGGCAAAATCAGTGAATTATATTGTTTTTTGCACGGTGGATACCATACCTATCAACTAGAAACCAAATCTGCTGCACTTCAGAAGGAAGTGGCTAAGGCAACTATGTCTTTGTGGCCGAGATATGCCTGTTTGATGACCTTTGACCTTTGATGTATTGTTGTTTGAAGTAAGTACAAGGAGAATGACACCTATAGTATTTCTCAAAATAAAATCACCCCCATCTATGTCACGTGAATTAATCTTTTAGGTTTTACTAAGGGATCATGTGCCATCATTCATGAGGTGGCACAGTGGGCTAAGTGATTCTTACCACCGGTATCATGGGTTTGAATGTGATTTAAAGTGGTTATTCACTCCTTGTACAGCACGTTTAGGATCCCACCTGACATCACTTTAGCTCAATGAGCAGCAAAGAGAGATTCCTGTTCCAGGTGTGGTCTCAATAGCTATTGTACCAGGAGTGGATCTACAATGTTTCTGCAGATTCAGTGGAAATAAAGTCTGCAAATGAAATGACCCAGAGAAGAATGATAACAGACTTGGCAGAAAACAGTGGTAAGAATCCTGGGTTTTTAACTCCCTTCAAGTCACAAATAATAATAATAATAATAATAATAATAATAATAATAATAATAATAATAATAATAATAATAATAATAATCTCTTGCTATATACAAGTGGTTTGTATTTATACATTTTATAAGATTTTCTATTTGTAAGAATTTCAAGTATACTGCACAAGCCTCACACCGGTATTACCTTTCATCACCTTCAAATGGTTAAACCCAGGTTTTCAAATGACTGGAACAGGTAAGAAAACACACCCTGTAGTTTCCTGTTTCTCACAGCCGACTGGCTTCTAAACTTGGCTCTGTCATAGCAGGGTGTGTGTGGGTGTGTGTGTGTGTGTGTGTGAGAGTGCATAGCCAACCTGATAACTCTTCACACCATTGGAAGGCTATACAGCTGTACTGTACCTAGCATACCTTGCAGCTGTGATGCAACCCTACTGAGGCTGATTTTCTAACCACACAAGTCCCTGCTCAACTCACAAGAAAGTGTAGCAATATAGCGACCACTATCTTACCACTGGATCTTGTTGTTCTTTAGCCCACTGATACACTTATGCTGAAGAAATATTTTTTTGGAAGAACAGCATATTAATCAAGATTAAGGAAACATTCACATACAGCTCTGTCACATTATTTTTTGTTAAGTATATGGAAAACTACAAAGTGGTATGTGATTTAAAATGTTAACTTAACATTATTCAGCAGATTTCATTCAACTTCATGAAGCAAAACTTTTGGCCATAGCTGTAAAATAAAAAAAACATCCTTGCACATCAATTGGCTGGAAAGTACTGTATGTTCTTCTAGCAAGCTCCTCCAGTCTCTGCAATGGCCACTTTACTGGCCAAGGGCACATGCATCTTCAATAAATGTCACTGCGAATGTTTGTCAACATCCTTTATATAATATAGGTGGTAGTTAATTAAGAAAATATATTTGTGTAAAATGAGTTCAAAAAAATGACACAGCTATTAGGATTGCAGTTAAAAAAAGAAAAGAAAATGAATTGCTAATTATCAACTGTTGTTCCTTGAAATAAGGCAGGAATTTATTATGTGAGGATAAGATACCAAAAAATCTGGTCTTATTTTTTATAGATGGCTCTTTGACATGCATGATTTTTTTCCCTTTTATAAATTGCTGGCAAAATCAGTGAATTATATTGTTTTTTGCACGGTGGATACCATACCTATCAACTAGAAACCAAATCTGCTGCACTTCAGAAGGAAGTGGCTAAGGCAACTATGTCTTTGTGGCCGAGATATTACTGCGTGACAAGAATCCATTTTGGTCTCATGTAATCTTAAGGAGGTGTGGGGAAACTATAAGAAAGTCAAGTTTGTAAATGTTGTGTCAAATGCTCTCATCAGTGTTAAAGATAAAATAATAAGTAACACGTATCTATCACTCTCTAAATTTCAAACCTTTCCAGGTCCCTTGCATTTTAACTTTAAATAATAATCCTTTTCATAACATCAATATATTGGTTATTTATTTTATTACATTAGTGACAGAAGACTTCAAAGACAATACAAAAATGTAACTAGACTGGCCTAATAGCAGAGGACAACATGATTCATACGGTACATCTTGTTAAAGAAAGCCTACTAAGGGCCAAGCTGCTGAGATGGTGTGTGTGTGTGTGCAGCAGGTGCCAGGAAGGGAGTGGAAACAGTTTCACTGCCTCTCACAGTGGAACAGAACCCTGAGCCACGTGCTGCTAAGACACAGTCAATACTGAGAGAGCCAATATTGATTTCACCTGGAAATTATATTCTATTTTATGTGGATGGACGGCAGTGGTTTTCTTTCTGATAAAAAGGTTGCATGTTGGTTTATGATAAAGATACTTTGAGGAGGCAGACGCCAGTTGCTTCCAGCCACACAGACAATTATTACCTGCTGAATATTTCATTAGGAAATTGGTTACTGATTGCATCTCCATGTGCTATCCAACCTCTGTACTTGGAAATGACAAATGTTTCATACTGGGGACAGTTGTGTGATGTGGCCAGCACCCGCCTGGGGAGAGCAACAAAGACTTGTTGCGAAAGTCTTAAA
Organism: Acipenser oxyrinchus oxyrinchus; assembly: GCA_030684275.1. Classification (NCBI taxonomy): domain Eukaryota; kingdom Metazoa; phylum Chordata; class Actinopteri; order Acipenseriformes; family Acipenseridae; genus Acipenser; species Acipenser oxyrinchus. Next base: position 13,289,484 of record CM060259.1, on the reverse strand, counting down.
TGCAAGACTACACCACCACCAAGACAGAGAGCTCCCGAGTATCTTAACCTGGCCACAGTCGCACACCATTGTTGGCGGAAATAGGAATTTACAAACCAAGCTTCTGAATAGGTTCGCTAAGAATACAGATGTACATTGTGACTATTGTTTTGTTTGGGGCGCAGACATGAATCAAATGACAGATCTGTAGTTAAATGCTAAATTAATTGTGCAACACTAGGAATGTTGCGTGCCATCTGCAGCTGGGGAATCTGTGCCATACCACAGAGTAGTCCTTGTAAAATAAACTAGTGTTTCTACTTCTGACAGACAGATGGCTTGTCATTAGAATGTTTCTGTTCTTCTGTGTGTTCAAACTTGCAAATGGGCAGAGAGTGGGCTAGGAGGGGCACATAAAGGAGGAGACACAAAGCTCTTCAAGGGAGGACTTATTTAATATGGCCCCAGGTCCGGACTGGACAGATTTCAAATTCCCAGTTGTAAATATGCTAGTACTGCTCTGGTTATAAAATTGTTACACGCATACAATGTGTCATGATAATTCATTAGTTTTTGAAGTGAATTTTGGACTCAAATGTTTGGCTTTAATACCAAGGCTGTCCTGCATTGACCTTTAAGACTTTGAACAGTAAAGTCACAGCTCCTGCGTTTCTCTCACTTGTGAAGAGGTCATCTGTCTCCATCTGATTTTTCTCCCTAATCTGCAGCAGTGCTAGTGCGGTGGTCCCTTGTGGGGTGCCACCAAAGTCAACTCAACACAAAAAGAGTTCAGTAAAGTCTGAGATGCAAAAAGGTTTCATCTTAATCCGTCTGCAATGAGAACAAGAAAAAAAAAAACTGTGACTGAAGGAACTTTGATGCCACCACCATTGTGGAATGATCAAGTATTCTTCCAGAACAACTTGAAATATCTTACAAACTCATATAGGAATTAGTACCCAGAGTGGCCCTACACCATTTTGATAGTGTTAGATCAGGTGTTTCTTATTTGTTGCCCCTGCCTCCCCCTCAAGCAGCTATTCCAGTCCTGTGCAGTGCAGCGGGATTCTACTGTCCACAAAAGCAGCTGGGACCAAAGTGTTTTGATCTCAGTGGCCCACACACCTTACTCAGTGTTGATAAATGACATGTGTTCAGGCAACCCTCAGGCAAGGGAGCTAAAAATGTAAGGTGATTGCGTGCTTTGCCACTCTAGGAAGGGTTTGTACTTTTAACTGGTTTATAAAACTGTACTTTACGGCTTATCCCAGCTGCTATCTGAATGGATTACTCCAAGTATGATTCTGAAGAGTTAGCCTAAATTAACTTGCTGAACAAGTCAGGGCTTTGATCTTCAAACTGACCTAATTTCTATACAACAATTGTGACCACCTTTTTTATAAATGACGACTGGGGATGAAGCCACCCCACCCCCTACCAGATCCATTGCTTTCCAAATATCTTGGTATCATGAATATTTAATACTGCTATTTTTAAATACAGTACATGGGCAAGTGCAATGGTACCCCAAATATTATCCATTAACTAGCACTGGGACTTTTGATAGATGTGACAATGCACTATGGCCATTGTAATTAATGTGACTGCTGTGGACAGGTTTAATGTGGTGATGTTTGTTGAAGTTTTTGATTTTTTTTTTATTGGTTCAACACACCCAAATATATATATATATATATATATATATATATATATATATATATATATATATATATATATATATATATATATATATATATATATATATATATATATATATATATATATATATATATATATATATATATACACACACATATACAGTGCCTTGCAAAAGTATTCAGACCCCTGACCAATTCCCTGACCAATTCATTGAAATTTCGTTCTGTTTGATATTTTATTTTAAAACACTGAAACTCAAAATCAATTATTGTAAGGTGACATTGGTTTTATGTTGGGAAATATTTTTAAGAAAAATAAAAAAAACTGAAATATCTTGCTTGCATAAGTATTCAACCCCCACATATTAATATTTGGTAGAGCCACCTTTCGCTGCAATAACAGCTTTAAGTCTTTTGGGGTAAGTATGTACCAGCTTTGCACACAGTGTCGGAGTGATTTTGGCCCATTCTTCTTGGCAGATTTGCTCCAGGTTGTTCAGGTTGGTTGGACGACGCTTGTGGACCGCAATTTTCAAACAGATTCTCAATGGGATTGAGATCAGGACTTTGACTGGGCCAGTGTAGGACATTCACCTTTTTGTTCTTGAGCCACTCCAATGTTGCTTTGGCCTTGTGCTTGGGATCATTGTCCTGCTGAAAGGTGAATTTCCTCCCAAGCTTCAGTTTTTTAGCGGACTGAAGCAGGTTCTCTTGCAGTATTTCCCTGTATTTTGCTCCATCCATTCTTCCTTCAATTTTAACAAGATGCCCAGTCCCTGCTGATGAGAAGCATCCCCACAGCATGATGCTGCCACCACCATACTTCACTGTAGGGATGGTGTGTCTTGGGTTAGGTTTGCGCCACACATAGCGCTTTGAGTTTTGGCCAAAAATCTCTATCTTGGTCTCATCTGACCACAAAACCTTTTCCCACATCGCAGCTGGGTCACTCTCATGCTTTCTGGCAAACTCCAGACGTGCTTTCAGATAGTACTTTTTGAGTAACGGCTTCTTTCTTGCCACCCTCCCATACAGGCCAATGTTATGCAGAGCTCTTGATATGGTTGACTGGTGCACCATTACTCCACTCCCAGCCACTGAACTCTGTAGCTCCTTCAAAGTGATTGTTGGCCTCTCTGTGGCTTCTCTCACAAGTCTCCTTCTTGTTTGAGCGCTGAGTTTTGAGGGACGGCCTCTTCTTGGTAGTGCCTGGGTGGTGTGATGCAGCTTCCACTTCCTGATTATTGATCCAACTGTGCTCACTGGGATATCCAAACACTTGGTTATTATTTTGTACCCTTTCCCTAATCTATGCATTTGTATTACTTTATCTCTAACTTCTGTAGAATGCTCTTTGGTCTTCATTTTCCTTCAGATTCACAGCCTGACCAATGATCCTTCAACAGTGTGGTTTTTATCCAGAAAATGTGACAGCAACTTTAATGGTTCACAGGTGGAGGCCAATGGTAAGGTAATTGTGTCCTCGTTAGGGCAATTTCTTTCATCGGTGTAAACTGGGAGCTTCCACAGCACAGGGGTTGAATACTTATGCAAGCAAGATATTTCAGTTTTTATTTTTTAAAAATATTTCCCAACATAAAACCAATGTCACCTTACAATAATTGATTTTGAGTTTCAGTGTTTTAAAATAAAATATCAAACAGAACGAAATTTCAATGTACCATTTGTAATTCAGTAATATGAGAGAATTGGTCAGGGTCTGAATACTTTTGCAAGGCACATATATATATATATATATATATATATATATATATATATATATATATATATATATATATATATATATATATATATACAGTACTGTGCAAAAGTTTTAGGCAGGTGTGAAAAAATGCTGTAAAGTAAGAATGCTTTCAAAAATAGACATGTTAATAGATTATATTTATCAATTAACTAAATGCAAAGTGAGTGAACAGAAGAAAAATCTAAATCAAATCCATATTTGGTGTGACCACCCTTGCCTTCAAAACAGCATCAATTCTTCTAGGTACACTTGCACAAAGTCAGGGATTTTGTAGGCATATAGTCAGGTGTATGATTAAACAATTATACCAAACAGGTGCTAATGATCATCAATTCAATATGTAGGTTGAAACACAATTATTAACTGAAACAGAAACAGCTGTGTAGGAGGAATAAAACTGGGTGAGGAACAGCCAAACTCAGCTAACAAGGTGAGGTTGCTGAAGACAGTTTACTGTCAAAAGTCATACACCATGGCAAGACTGAGCACAGCAACAAGACACAAGGTAGTTATACTGCATCAGCAAGGTCTCTCCCAGGCAGAAATTTCAAGGTAGACAGGGGTTTCCAGATGTGCTGTCCAAGCTCTTTTGAAGAAGCACAAAGAAACGGGCAACGCTGAGGACCATAGACGCAGTGGTCGGCCAAGGAAACTTACTGCAGCAGATGAAAGACACATCATGCTTACTTCCCTTCGCAATCGGAAGATGTCCAGCAGTGCCATCAGCTCAGAATTGGCAGAAAACAGTGGGACCCTGGTACACCCATCTACTGTCCGGAGAAGTCTGGTCAGAAGTGGCCTTCATGGAAGACTTGGCCAAAAGCCATACCTCCGACGTGGAAACAAGGCCAAGTGACTCAACTATGCATGAAAACACAGGAACTGGGGTGCAGAAAAATGGCAGCAGGTGCTCTGGACTGATGAGTCAAAATTTGAAATATTTGGCTGCAGCAGAAGGCAGTTTGTTCGCCGAGGGGTTGGAGAGCGGTACACGAATGAGTGTCTGCAGGCAACAGTGAAGCATGGTGGAGGTTCCTTGCAAGTTTGGGGCTGCATTTCTGCAAATGGAGTTGGGGATTTGGTCAGAATTAATGGTCTCCTCAATGCTGAGAAGTACAGGCAGATACTTATCCATCATGCAATACCATCAGGGAGGCATCTGATTGGCCCCAAATTTATTCTGCAGCATGACAACGACCCCAAACATACAGCGAAAGTCATTAAGAACTATCTTCAGCGTAAAGAACAACAAGGAGTCCTGGAAGTGATGGTATGGCCCCACAGAGCCCTGATCTCAACATCATCGAGTCTGTCTGGGATTACATGAAGAGAGAGAAGCAACTGAGGCTGCCTAAATCCACAGAAGAACTGTGGTTAGTTCTCCCAAGATGTTTGGGCCAACCTACCTAACGAGTTCCTTCAAAAACTGTGTGCAAGTGTACCTAGAAGAATTGATGCTGTTTTGAAGGCAAGGGTGGTCACACCAAATATTGATTTGATGTAGATTTTTCTTCTGTTCACTCACTTTGCATTTTGTTAATTGATAAATATAAACTATTAACATGTCTATTTTTGAAAGCATTCTTACTTTACAGCATTTTTTCACACCTGCCTAAAACTTTTGCACAGTACTGTATATATATATATATATATATATATATATATATATATATATATATATATATATATATATATATATATTAGCTCAAAGAGCCAGCTGCCCAACATTTCAATATGCTGTACATATCTTTCTCAAGGGAGCATGTGTTTGAATCAAAAACATTGGAGGTATTTATAGGTTTTTGACAGAATGACAACTACTAATATTTATATTCAAATCCATGATTTATTCTTACATGTTGTAATGGTGTTCTATATATTGTGACATCATTTTTTCTTCTATCTTTAAATCTGCATTAATTCTAATTAACATTAGTTTATATAAACTTCTATTTATATTATCATGCAATGTTGCATCTGAGGATCAGCCTTGATTTGGCCTCCCCAACACATCGGCATGCACTTTTGAATGAATTTTGGTTATTTATTTATTTATTTATTTAAATGTTATATATTTATTGGAGTTAATTAGTTCATTCTTTTCTGTTGAGTCCCGGTGACATAATCGTGTTCAGTCTATTTATTCATTTACTTACCTTTTATTCTTCTATATGTCGCATTGTCTAATTTTAGCTGTTCTAATACTACAAACTTTACATCATTTATGTCATGTCCTTGACTGGTGAAGTGCTGTACTATTGGTTCATTAATTTTTTCATTTCTAATTAATGAAACGTGGTTCTGAATTATTTTATATAAAGTTGTTCCAGTCTCTCCAACATATTTTATTTGATCAGTTTTCACAGGATATTGCTAGTCAATCCATAGCTGTCATCTGTCCTGGCTGACTCAATAAACATGGGTACCAGGAAATCCCATTAACTGTAATTATTACTGCTCAGTCTTTTTACAACTAACTATTTCACTTCTGGGTCTCATAGCTGTAAGAGTATTGCAAATGGAATGCAAATCAGGTTTAGAAGCATCAGTATCTTTAAACACTCAATCCTGAGATTATCAGTAATACTGTAAGAAACTCATCCAATACCAGGTAAACCCAACATCCACAAAAAAAGAGCAAGATATAAATGTGGTGGTGTTTGGGAAAATTAGTTATTTTTTTTGTAGAAATCTGTCAGTTGACCTGCTGTTTTTTGGGCAGTGTTTGTAGTACTTTAATGGGAAACTATAAAGTTTATAGTGGCTGTCAGTATTGCAATATGTCCCACCTTTGGTCAAAGACACAGAAAACATAACTTCAGAAAAGCAAGGATTTGCCAACAGGATCAAAGCATTATATACAGTATATAATTTTCTTCTTCAGACTAAACTTGTTGTTCTCAGGAAGTGTGTCAAATGGTTTGTGAAATCTGTTTGTTATTTTATTAGCTGTATTTTGAAAAATCAGCATTCTCTGGGTTTGGTGACACACGATGTTGATTATGTCAACACGCAAGAAGCGGGGTAATTTTTAAACACAAAACAGAATTTTTTTGTTGTTGTTTTGTTTGCCGAATGAGAGCTAAGAGTGCCTAATCATAACCTTCTTACTTTAAGGCCCAATTAATACAAACTAATGTCTTCATTACTGTTGGCTTGAATGCGATTTCCTGTGAGTTTTATATATTTATTTAATGCAGCACTGTGTGCAACATCCATGATGCAGCTGCTTTAGAACAGGCTTTAGACTGTGCTGATTAAATTTTACTAGGATTAGCATGGTTCTCTTCAGATGCAGCCAAACATTTTGTCACAGATTAAAACCCAGATTCACACAAGCTAAGCCGTAACAGCCATTTAAATGAAGGGCTGTGTAGGATGGAATGACTAGGTTATTGAAGCTGTGGGAGAAGATGTAAGCAATGCTCTTAGGTTATGATCACATAGGGGTAGTTAATTGTATCAAATCAAAGTAGGACTTAGTGGACCCAATTAGGACATTGTCTAATGTAGCATGCAAATGATGCCCTAATGCCTGTAGGATATATATATATATATATATATATATATATATATATATATATATATATATATATATATATATATATATATTAATTTACTTACATGAACTTACTGACTCATGTATGGATATGCTTGAACAGCTTGGAGCAAATGTAATTGTCTTATTTGTTTTGATCCACAGTAGAAACGTTCTGCACAGAAAAGTGGGGACCTAATTAGCTCAAGACAGTGGTGCGCTAGATAAACCTGTAAGGATGATGTGATCAGGCACTCTGTAAGATTGTTACTAGTACTATTAACACCTCTAGTGGGTCCCTTGTTTCCTTCAGAAATTTGACACCCACCAATTTGGACCAACAGCATCCATTTTACAATATGCTTTGGTTAAACAGTTTATTTTGGGCCAGGCATCGTCCTTTGTTGCACCTACAACAGGGGCCTGTAGGCTACCCTGGACCAACCTGTTGCAATGTGGGAGCAGTGGAGCTGGACTGATCTGTGACCATGAGACTCAGTAAGGGCAATAGAGGTGTATTATGATTTTTCACTTCACAAGACCAAGCTAGACTCAGTCAAGAAAATCAACTGGTTTCTCAGGAACTGTCTGTTTTGCCATTCTGTGTATTGGTCTCTTTTTAACACCAGTATTAATCTGTACAAAATGTTTTATTGTTTCTTGGTTCTGAAAGGGCAACTGTTTCAAATGGTTGGTGGTTAGGGGCCGGGGTTAACGTTTGTAAACATATGGGGCATAAAACCAAATAACCATACACACAATTAAACTCCCCTAATCCACACACACATAAAATATAATTGATTGATACATTTTTATTACTTTTGACATATGGTATTATTTTGACAAAATTGAAGCTAGCCTACAAATATTGTGTAATTGTACAAATGTATTTACCACAGCATCTGGTATAATTTCATATAAAGAAAATCAATCCGAAAATAGTCTGGTCAAACTTTGATATTTCCAAACTGTGTGTATACTAACAGTATGTGTCAAAACTCTTAACTTAGTACTGGCAACGTCTGTAGTATTGGTATCGACTTTGTGAGTTAAACAAAGTTACATTCAGTCTTTTGTTTTGGAAATAGCAAGTCATGTTGCTTTTGCGATGTTCAAAACACCACGAGACACCATCAATGTTGAGCCTTCAAATACACTACTGAGAATATAAAAATTCAGTGATGGCTGAATTTGGGAGAAAGGATGCATGTGTTACAAAGCGTTACATGGTGGTTGTAACTACAGACAATCAAGGTTCCACATGCCGCACGATCCGATTGCCTCAATTTTCTGATTCACAAACCCATGTCCATACTGCTACTTGCAGCTCTTTTATAGCTTAGAAACTAAAATGGGTTTTTCTGAATATTCTGTACATTTAAGTACTTCTCTACTCTCCAACACATTTTCCAAGCTGTTAAAAATCATCACTATGTTCTACAATCTAGAGGGCCGGGGGTCTGAATTATATACCATAGAAACTATTTCCTGTAGACTTCAGTAGACATTCACACTAGTATATCTACCTGTTAGCATTACTTTAATATTAAGTCCTGGGGTTTATCATCCATAACTGTCCTTTGGATGATTTGTAGATAATTAGCTAGCACACACCCACTCCTCCTAATGTGACCATTAAGATCACATTAAGGCCATTCTGGAGCCCATACTTTTTATTTATTTATTTATTAATATAAACACATCTGAGAAGATGTTTTTTACTCAGTGATTTGTCCATTCAGCAACTTGAGTATGGAGTTATATGAATAACTACTGCTTTACAAACACTAGATTTACTTAACTAAACGGTAATCATTTCTGCCCCAAAAACGAACTGACTGTCTGTGCTGTTTAGACAAAGAACCGGAAATCTAAATAAGGAGGTCCAGTGACCATAGTGTACATTGGAGCAAATGGCCCTGACTGTTTACATGTTTGTAATGTGGATTCTGTCCAGTCCTTTAAGGCCAAAGAGCTGACAGATTAATGTCGGCATGGGCACTTGGCTGTCTACCACGGACAAACCCCAGAGTCACAGTCAAAGACATGACTAAGATAAAGATACATTTGAAATTAAAATAAAATCTGTGAAAAATACATATTACTTTTAATTGAGTCAGGGTTTGGCCTAAGACTGAAGAGGCCAATCTGGGAATCAAACCCAGTATCTCATGGCCCTTTGCCTGCAATCACTAAACTGTCTTACAGTGGTGCTGATCGTTATTAGCACCCTCATGAAAGCATTGCAAACTGGATGCGGACTGTGACACGCTGAATGATGTGGTGCAGTAGAAAGTGAATGTCCAGACTGAATTCTCCCATTAACAAAAAGGTTTTAATAATTAATAATAATAATAATAAATAATAATAATAATAATAATAAATAATAATAAGCCCCAGTACCAGCGATGGTAATGGGGCAAAACTCAGCGTCCTGCTAAAACAAAAGTAAACAAAACACACTCCAATAACCACAGTCCTCCGTGCACGAAAATGTGCTCTTTTCTTTCTGGGTTTGTGGTGCGTGCGCTGTGCTGTGAAGTGCTGTGCGATGAGGCGTGCTCTGGGGTATGTGCTGGCTCGCTGGCTACAGCCTCCCGTCCTCCTGCTCCTCTGCTAACACTCAAAAAACAAAACACGTAATCACAAAACAACAACATCGGCTCCGGCCGATCGCTTTTAACTCAGCGCAAGGGAGGTTTTGGCGTAGCTGCTTCCCCTTTGTACCCAGCAAACTCCTCCCTGCAGTCAGCGCGTCGCCTGGTTTCTCCAATAGAGGGCTGCCCGCAGCTGACTGCAATGGAATCGTCCTGAGTACTTGCAGCTACGCCCCTCCTAATATGGTTACCTTCCGGTTTCCAGCTACCACCGAGGTAGTAGATCTAGGAGGCAGCTTACCTTCCCCTTACACAGCCCTTTCTAATCGGGAGGAGATTTACAGCATCGATCCTTTCTCTCGCTATCACATATCTCACCCCTCAGAGTGATGCCGAAGGAACACTCGGCCAACTCTACATTCCCCAATGGTCCCCCTCCCTTGAAAAAAATCTGCATTTTGATGCTCCTTACCCGCACGATGTTTCACTGTATAGTGGAAGGGTTGCAGCGCCAGATACCACCGAAGTTATCCGGCGTTATTGTCCTTCATCGTATGTAACCACCTTAAAGGAGCATGATCAGTGATAAGAGAGAAAGAACGCCCCAACAAGTAATAGCGAAGAGCGTGAGTAGCCCATTTGATGGCTAAACACTCCTTCTCAATGACGGAGTAGTTAATCTCCTAGGAGCCATTTTTTGCTCAGATAAATAATAGGGTGTTCTACCCCGTCAACTTGTTGGGACAGAACCGCCCCCAGACCAATGTGGGAGGCATCGGTCTGCAGGATGAACTCTTTGCTGAAATCTGGTGAAATCAGAGCAGGAGCTTGACAGAGTCGCTTCTTGATCAAATCAAATGCCTCCTGACACTGCCCTGTCCATTTAACTATTTTGGAGCAGCCTTTGGGTGAGTTCTACCAGGGGTTAACTATGGTGGCATACTCGGGGATAAATCGGCGGTAATAGCCGGCTAACCCCAGTAGCGATCTCACCTGTGACTTGGTTCTCGGGATCGCCGTCTCCACCAGCGCCTGGACTTTGGAGGCGATCGGCCTCACCCGCCATTACCCATAATGTAGCCAAGATATTGGGTCTCCTGTTTGCCAAATGCACACTTGCCCAGCTTGGCTGTTAGCCCCGCCTCCCTCAGAGACTGGAGGGCGGCTGAAACTCTAACAATGTGCTCCTTCCAGGTGGAGCTAAAAATCACCACATCATCAATGTAGGCGGCATACTGATGATGGGGAGCTAAGACCTGGTCCATCAGTCTCTGAAAGGTGGCAGGAGCTCCATGCAACCCGAAGGGCATGGTCGGAAATGGAACAAGCCATCTGGGGTAGAGAAAGCAGTTTTCTCTTCGAGCTCTGAGTCAGTGGAATCTGCCAGTATCCCTTCGTCAGGTCCAAGGTCGAAATCAACAGCCTTACCCAGTCGGTCGAGGAGCTCATCCACCTGGGGCATTGGATATGCATCGAACTTGGAGATGACATTAACCTTCGAAAGTCCACGCAGAACCGAGTGGAGCCGTCCTTCTTGCCCACCATCACGATAGGACTGCACCACTCGCTCGGGAAGGTTCAATGACTCGAGCTCAAGCATATCCTCCACCTCCTTGCGAATAGGAACCCTGCGACTCTCTGGGATCCGATGCGGTCTCTCCGGACCCTGACCCTGGTGGAGTAATAATAGCGTGAGAAATAACATTAGTCCTGCCGGGCAAGTCAGAGAAAACATCATTAAACCTTTCCACTAACTGGTAGAGCTCTCGTTTCTGATCCGAAGTAACTGTTCCCCATTGGAATATGAGTTGTAGCTGGTGGATTGACAGTAGGACCAAAATCCTCTTCCAAACTGTCACCAGCTACAAATAGGGCCTCCCTTTCATTCCAGGGTTTTAGCAAATTGATATGATAAATTTCGGTTTTATTTCGCGATCGGGTTGTCTAATTTCATAATTTACTTTACCAATTTCCCGAACCACCTCATATGGCCCCTGCCACTTAGCATACAACTTAGATTCCGATGTGGGAAGTAGCAACAGTACTTTATCACCTGGCGAAAAGTCGAATCGTGCTTGTTTATTGTACTGTTGCTCCTGGCGATGCTGAGCTAGTTTTAGGTTCTCCTCGCCAAGCGACCAACCAATGCTAGGCGGTCTCTTAACATAATTACATATTTGACTATGTTTTTAGAGGTTTTTGTTTGCTCCTCCCACCCTTCTTTCACAAGATCAAGGATACCTCGTGGTTGCCTCCCATACAGCAGCTCAAAGGGAGAGAACCCGGTCGAACTCTGAGGCACCTCTCTCACTGCAAACATTAGGTAAGGGAGGAGTTTAGCCCAATGTTTTTGCTCTTGGTTGACAAACCGCTTCAGCATCTGTTTCAAGGTCTGATTAAAGCGTTCCACCAAACCGTCCGTCTGCGGGTGATAAACGGAGGTTCGGATCGACTTAATTTGCATCAATTTGTATAATTCTTTCAAACATTGTGACATGAAGTTCGTTCCGTGATCAGTGAGGATTTCTTTTGGAATCCCTACTCTCGATATAATATTCACTAACTCTTTAGCAATGGCTGCGGCACTAGTGGATCTCAATGGTACTGCCTCTGGATATCTGGTCGTAGTCCACCACTACTAAAATGTGCGTATATCCAGAGTCAGACTGGCTCAATGGACCCACTATGTCCATAGCGATGCGCTCAAAGGAACTGAGATCAGGGGCAGTGGGACCAGCGGGGCGGGCGAACCCGCCCGCGCTACTTGCTGGCATTCCGGCATTCCGCTACATATCGCGCCACCTCACTAAACACTCCCATCCAATAAAATCGAGCCAATATTCGTTCCCGAGTCTTATCAATACCTAAATGGCCCGAACAGGGGACATCGTGAGCCAACCGCATGATCTCACGTCGAAAAGACTGGGGAACGAGTAATTGTGTTACAATCTGACTTGTGCTCGTGGCTTGGGATACTCTATACAGTAAATGCCCGACAATAATGTGGTGGGGATATGTAAGCGGCCGGCTATCCTCTACATCCTTCCCTCGATAGACCGAACCTGCCCCAGATGTGGGCCAGCGAAGGATCGTTCTTTTGTTCCAATGCTAGGTCCACATCTCGGTCCCAGAATTTCGGGATATCGAGCGGAGCTAAAGTAGCTTCAGCACTGGGGCCTCAGTAACCTGCCCCGCAGGTCACACTGGGTCCCAACCCCTTTCCCTTACATTTGACTGATCCTGAGGCTTCCCCACCAAACCCCAACCTTGTTTCATTAATGTTCCCTCCCATTTTTCAACCCTTCGCTCTTTTTGTTTTTTGGCTAAATCGAGAGTGGAACAAGTCGGTGTGCAGCGGGAAGATATTACCAATAGTTTCCCCGCTGCTCCCATGGTCTTACCGGAGACTGGCTTTACCGTTTTATTAATCATGCTGTCAAAATGCGGCCAGTCTCGACCTAAAATAACTGGATATGGCAGCTTCTCTGCCACAGCCACGCATTACACTGCGGGCATGACATCCAACTGTCAAATCTAATTTGGTGAGGGGTAGTCCTTGTTATCCCCATGAATACAGGAAATGACCACGACCCTCGTGACCACCAAGGTACCCCCTTTAATACAGCTCGTCTAATTAAAGTCTGCCCACATCCTGAGTCCACTAATGCATGGGTGCTCACCTCACCAACCCGTACATTAACAACACAAGGCCCCTCCCAATCATTACCCCTGGTCTTACCTGATGCTGTCAGGGCGTAATGGGAGGTCACCCCACACTCCATGGCCACTGGACAATTCCGCCAGGTGACCGACCTTCTGGCACCGGTAACATGTGGGGCGAAAGGGTGCCCACGAAGCCTCGCGTGTCCCGTTGCCGGTTTGGCAGCGGGAGGGGTACTCTGCTCTTACCCGCTGGGGTCGCCTCGCTCTCCACTGTGTTGGAGGGAGGCCGCCCATGGGGTGACGTTGCAGTGCTGGTCCGTGGGTAGTGGGGGTGATGCGTGGTGGTGGTGTTGCCGCTCGCGGTCTATTGGAGGCAGGAGCAGGTGGGGCAACCACTGGAGCAGCAGGTATTGCGTCCTCGAACCCTTCAGCCAATCTGACCGCTGCCTCCAGCGTGGTGGGACGGTGGCGACTGACCCAGTTCCTCGTGTCTGGCCCCAGCACCGTCACGAATTGCTCAATGGCAATGAGCTCGGTGACCTGCTTTGCGCTATTGGTGCGGGGCAGAGCCACCGGGTCACGTGGTCCACCAGCTGTTGTGCCACCACGCGGGTCGCAGTCCTGGGGGTCGCTGGTATTCCCGAACCGGCGACGGTGGGTTTCCTCCGTGATGTCGAGTCGCTGGAGAATGGCCTGCCTCACTCTATCATAGTTGAGGGCATCTTCATTGGTTAAGGCTTGGTAGGCTGCCTGGGCCTCCCCAATCAAATTGGGCCCCAACTGGGTAGCCCACCAATCCCGAGGCCATTGCGCTGCCGTTGCCTGCCTCTCAAAGGCTACCAAATAGGCCTCAGGATCATCCTCCAGCGACATCTTTACCACCCTTATCTTCGGTAAGGGTGGCATTGGTTCTGTCGCCGGTCCCCCCCGATTGGCTTCCAGGAACATGGCATGCATCCGCTCCATCATGGTTGCCATTCCCTCCTGGTGTCTTCGCTCCTGCGCCTCCAATATTGCTCCTAATGCGGCGGCATCCATCCCGAATCCCACTTCTGACACCAACTGTGACACGCTGAATGGTGTGGTGCAGTAGAAAGTGAATGTCCAGACTGAATTCTCCCATTAACAAAAAGGTTTTAATAATTAATAATAATAATAATAAATAATAATAATAATAATAATAATAAATAATAATAAGCCCCAGTACCAGCGATGGTAATGGGGCAAAACTCAGCGTCCTGCTAAAACAAAAGTAAACAAAACACACTCCAATAACCACAGTCCTCCGTGCACGAAAATGTGCTCTTTTCTTTCTGGGTTTGTGGTGCGTGCGCTGTGCTGTGAAGTGCTGTGCGATGAGGGCGTGCTCTGGGGTATGTGCTGGCTCGCTGGCTACAGCCTCCCGTCCTCCTGCTCCTCTGCTAACACTCAAAAACAAAACACGTAATCACAAAACAACAACATCGGCTCCGGCCGATCGCTTTTAACTCAGCGCAAGGGAGGTTTTGACGTAGCTGCTTCCCCTTTGTACCCAGCAAACTCCTCCCTGCAGTCAATGCGTCGCCTGGTTTCTCCAATAGAGGGCTGCCCGCAGCTGACTGCAATGGAATCGTCCTGAGTACTTGCAGCTACGCCTCCTAATATGGTTACCTTCCGGTTTCCAGCTACCACCGAGGTAGTAGATCTAGGAGGCAGCTTACCTTCCCCTTACACAGCGCCCTTTCTAA
>CM060259.1:13093276-13274057 GCA_030684275.1 Acipenser oxyrinchus oxyrinchus | reverse complement strand
CCTCTAATATGGTTACCTTCCGGTTTCCAGCTACCACCGAGGTAGTAGATCTAGGAGGCAGCTTACCTTCCCCTTACACAGCGCCCTTTCTAATCGGGAGGGAGATTTACAGCATCGATCCTTTCTCTCGCTATCACAGGACCAATAGACTTTTCAAACTAGGAACATGTATTAGAAACAAATAGTTATTCCTTTCAACAAAAAAAAGGAAAAACATACATCAACATTCTGATGCACGGCAACGTTTGCTTATTCCTGCAAGCTTGTCAAAATAGGGAGTTTTAGCATTAATACCGGAATATGTATTAAAAATAAATCCTGAAATCCATAAGGCTTGTGGTTGTTTTAGAAGCAGCGCATTAAATGTGGAATGACATGCACAGAGCAGGCCAACTTCATGACTTGGTCCCGTGCCATTCGAATATTAATGAGATACGCGGCCAACAGTTTACGCTGATGTTTAAAAGACTGCAGTGGAAAACTCAGTGCTGTAATGGCTTCTTTGAGTAAACAAATTCCATGTATGTTCATGCCCCATTTCATCAACATTATCTGACTTAAGAGGGTTCAGATAAACATCAAGGTACATTTCAGTGGTGTAAGGAAATAGTATCCATTTCCTGAAGCTTTTAAGACATAGTTAAAGATGATCTGTTATCATTATTTCCCAAACTTCTTTTTTTTCTCTCTCTTTTAAAATGGTAAACTCTGTGTAAATCAATTGAATGTTTGGATTGCTGCAATGGTTTGTTAGTATTAAAGGTAGACTCCCCTTTTAAAAGCATAATTTATCAGTTGTGTTTCCTAATTCCGTGGCTCAGTGTCCTCTTGGCTTTTTTTGTGTACACTTCAATTTTACCAACCCCACTTTTTGACTTCTGGCATCCTGCTATGGATGTAATTATAAAATAATCAGTCATCACAATTGGAAAAGCCGGTTCTGTTCCCAGATTCTTGTAATATTCTCAATAACTTCTGGTAAAGAATGTTTTGGTAAAGACATTTCCTTTAGAGCTGTATATCTCAGTTGCAATAGCAGCCTTACTGAAATTCCACTTCTCATTCTTTTGTCCCAATAATAACAATGTAATTACATGGTAACTGCTTCATTGTTAACATGCACTAATAATTCAGTACTTGTACATATTAAAGCTCAGAATATGCTTTCATATGTACAGTAACTATTTTCAAAGCACAACTGCATGCCTCACAACTCTTATTTGGATTTGGCAACAGTAAGGCCTATCTCCTCCACCTTGTGTCTAGGCACCATTACACAGGTGGGGCTCAACACTTACATATCTGGCTCATCCAAGACAGTACTTCTCTTTTATCATTCATTGAGGCACTGATCATGGATTCAATTGGGTTGTTTCCTGCTTAACCTTTTGACAACAAAGTGTTTATTGTCTGTGCTCTTACAGTACATCTGCCTCTCTCCCCATCCTTTCCTATGCTCCTCTAGGCCCAGGACTTGGAGACAGTTTGTCTACACCTTTCATCTGGTGCCAAACTGGCAACACGCTCCATTGACATTGCTCTGCTCTGAGCAAATCCCCCTGCCTTGGATCGCATAACCTCATACTAATAAGAAAAGTGGATCAGGGTTGTATCCATAAAGCACTGGCATGCTTGTAAAATGCACAGGACTGGAATGCATTTTCCTGCACAAAATGCATAAAATAAAATGGTCAAGAAGACAAATGTATGGTTCTAAAGCTAATAAGTCACTCATAAACACGAATGAAGGCATTGGCAGAAACGTTAGCTTCTCACAGTTTTATACCAGAATTTATGGAAGTGTGAAGCAAACATTTAATTCATGAACATGCTTTTTAAATACAGGCTAAATGGAAATGTAAAACATAAAAAGACATTTAAAAGGACTGAGTTGAAATACTTACAAAATAATCATGAAAGTGTGGTTTCCAACCAGTTGACTGCTTAATAACAATTACCACATTTTCTTATATATCATATTAGCCAGCCCTTAAAGTAATTGTAGCTAACAAAGCAGTCCAATAACATTTCTCCACCATGCAAATCCATTCATTATACAGATCTCAGTGTGGAGTTTTGAAAGAAATACATGCTACAGCAAACATGCATTTTCATTTTAAAACACGATATCTGGTACCTCACTAGTTTAAAAGATCACTGGCTACAACACATGCTTTTTGACTGTCTTGCCCTTCCTGGGTCATTTCACCTGGAGAGTGAAATTGTCCCCACCCCTTCCCTGGCTTCTTGTCAATAACCAATAAGCTACTGACTGACATGCTTTCAACCAGTAACAAGCTTCGACCCAGAACACACTGCTGAGGTGAAATGACCCAGGAAGCGCAGCAAACCTAAAGTTGCACCAGATCTCATGTTTTCAAATGAAAATGAATGTGGGCTATAACATTTAAACCTGTACATTTGAGATGCCTGTAGCTAATGGAAGAGCTAAATGCCTAATATATATCTATATATGGAATTATTTGGTTAGCTACAATTACATTTTAGAAAAACACCAACATGTCATTTGAAATATACCAAATGTGATTCTCATAGTGTATATATATATATTTTTTTACAGTATTTCATTTTAAAGTGTTGAGGTCTTTTGTATTGGTTTGTATTATTCATTTGCTGCCCAAGGTTTTGGTCGATACCTACTGTATCTCAAAGGAGCATGTGTTGATAACAAACAGTGGAGGTATTTGTAGGTTTTGGATGGCATGGTAACCATTTTGTTTATTAAACAAAGCCTTGTCCTGATGGCATCTGTCTCACTTCTTTAACCTTTGTTCAATAACGCAGACGCTGGTGTGTCATTTTGTACTTTTATTGGCAGTAAATTCTAAGAATACTTTGAAGAGATTGATGAACAACCAAGCTGCACGTTTGTACAGCTCAAGGGACGACCTGAAAGTGGTCTTTATACTGAAGTCCTCTTTATATACAGGGTATTTCAAAAGGAAAAGCATATACATGTGATTCTTCAGACTGGACAGTATAGACAGTGGTCCTTCTCTACAGAGACAGTTGACTGTGTCTGCTGTTCTGATGCACATATTCTGCAAAGCACTTTGAGGAAATGCAGTAAAAATATTTTCAAATGTTATCAGACTCAATGCCATTCCTAGATTTGTTTTTTTTATAGGCAGGGTTGTAAAATGAAACGATTTTAGCCATTTGCTCCCAGTAAAAGACCCAGTTTGGCTGAAACCATGCCGTTCCAAATGCGATGTTCCATGTCGGCACTGTTAATTACCTGTGAATATCTCCATTTTTGGCATTCAGTGCTCACAGGCTTGGGCAGCCCAGGCACAACTCGTGCCAACTCCTCCAGTATTAATGGCTCCACTTTTTCTTTATCCTCCAAGTTTTCTAGTCCAAAAGGCATGCTGGTGTGGACGACCACTGCAGGGCCTGCGTCAGCGGACTCTGTGTGGGTCAAAGAATGGAAAGAATATGTAAGAGCTAATTACTGGCTCAGACTATTTCATTAACAAAGACAGTTTTATTGAAAGTCCTGAAATAACAATCATTAAACCATAATATTTTTTTTAGCTCCTTATGACCTTATTTCAATTTGAACTAAAACACTGGTATCTCTCACTGAACAGTATAACAAATACTAATATAATAACGAATAATAGTACAATATTCTGTTACTGGTCTGTGATGCAGTACAATGAGATACTTTCAATTTAAATGTTTAAATGCCAATAATATTATTATTATTATTATTATTATTATTATTATTATTATTATTATTATTATTATTATTAACTTACAGTCAGGGCAACTTACAGTCATAAACAAAAATACATTTCAAGAATCACAGTACAAGTATGAATACAATTAAGAACAAGATAAAATACAATGACTTCGGTTCTAGCAAGTACAAGTATATGACAAAATACGATTCAATAACGGAGCAGATAAGTGTCAGTGATAGTTACATCAGGATATACTTAAATACAAAATACTACAGATTAAATTACACTTGACAGATTACAGTACTCTAAAGTACAGGATTAAATGCAGTAAAATAGGGAGCAGATAAGAGCAAGTAAAGTGCATTTAAGGAAGAGTGATAAGTGTCCACAGGGAAAAGGGGAGTTCTACAGGTGCTGTCTGAAGAGGTGAGTCTTGAGGAGGCGCCGGAAGATGGTCAGGGACTGGGCAGTCCTGACATCTGTAGGAAGGTCATTCCACCACTGCGGGGTGAGGGTGGAGAAGGAGCGGGCTCTGGAGGCAGGGGAGGTACAGCCAGTCTTCTAGTGCAGGAGGAGCGGAGAGGTCGAGTGGGGTTTTAGGGAGAGATGAGGGTCTGGAGGTAGCTGGGTGCAGTCTGGTCAAGGCTGTAGGCATGTACAAGAGTCATGAACTGGGTGTGAGCGGTGATCGGGAGCCAGTGGAGTGAGAGGAGCAGTGGAGATGTGTGGGAGAAGCGAGGCAGAGAGAACACCAGGCGAGCAGCGGAGTTCTGGATGAGCTGGAACGGACGGGTGGCAGACGCAGGGAGGCCAGCCAGGAGGGAGTTGCAGTAGTCATATGCTACACCCTCACTCCAGTGAACTTATTAAACCCAAGACAAGAGAATGTAAATAAATCCTGAAAATTCGCAAACATATATTTCTATTATGTCATCCCTCACTTCTTGTACTTCATTAAAATAAACCACAATAAATTGATATACTGTTTATCAAAACCAAAACAATCCAAACCTACACATAGAATTATAAACAACTTTTTCCTCACAGAGCACTAAATAATTTTACTGCATTACACAAATGTGCAGCATTAAGCAATGTTACACAATTTGATTATGAGGGATAAAGACAGTATTTTTCCCACAATAATCTTATTCACAATACACAAAAGAGCATTTCCAATATCTGTTTTTATTACAAACATCTTTCTAAACTGTCCAAAACACACATAATGCACAAAATAATTTCCCTTTCTTAATAAAGCTACACATATTAAGTACAGAATGGCAGAAGAGCCTTGTGCAGTCAACGCATGTACTATTGTTCATTTAGGACATTGCTGGCTTGATTTGTTAAGTAAATCTGTTGAGTTCATAAGATCTTGTAACAATACAGTACATGCATTAACAATCAAAATGGTCTGCAATGACAGCCTTTAAAATGTACTATAGATTATAAAGTCCCTCGCAGCCAATCAAAATGTATTATCTTCACAGAAAACAATAAACTGGCAAAATTCAAAAAGGGTAGACAACAAAATTGGTCAAAATTAAAGCTGAACATTATATATTACTGTATATATATATATATATATATATATATATATATATATATATATATATATATATATATATATATATATATATATATATATGTGTACAGCCAATCTGAGCTGTACAGTCAGATGTACAGGCTATAGATCATTCTTACAACTGTTTGGCACTCCAAAGGTTAAAAGGGAAGTCACTTAACAGCTATTTGCATTAACTGACATTTACCTACTTTATTCCTCCCCATTTTTAAACCAGCCGTTGTTACCGTTTACATTAAATGGACCGGATGTACTCTGATTGCATTTTTTAATGTAGATCACAGTGGATTATGTACATGTTACTTTAAGGAGATACAGCAAATAAGAGACTTTGACCCCATTATTTTACATATAAACAATAGGACTTGTATATATTTCTATCTTTGACAAGATGTGCACAGAGCCAAACTGAGTGTTTAGTGAAGAATTCCTTTCCACACATATATTTGGACATTCACATTTTCCCAATCAGCTAGTTCCTGAATACAATAAGCATAATTACACTGTGTGCAGATCGGGTGTTGAGCATGCAGTGGCACTCTGGCATGAACCCAACAATGAGCAGGGGACTCCATGTGGGTGAGAATCTGGCACACTGCCATGTCACACTCCATGTCATTAACAGACGTAGCTAACAGTTTTCGCCTTTAGATAACAGCAGATGTAAGCATCCATAAGTTTTATCCATGCAGTTTAAGCCGACTTGTCTGTGTTTGGAGGTTTGATATCAAGGGGGTCTGGCAGCCCAAGTTAAATGTATACATTTACCTCCTGTGCCAAATGAATAATAGTCTATTTCAGATGGGCAACTAAAGCATTTTAGCAGGACTTAGTAACTGCTGGCACTCTCAGATACCCCCACCCACCTCTATCATTCCCATAGAAAGGCAGCAGGATGAAAGAGCTGTTAAATGACAATTTTAATGAAAACATCATGTCATTTATTACACAGCAAATCTTCACATCAAATTTTGATCCCATTTGGCTTGGAGCTAAATGCTAATTATGTTTTCGAACAGCAACACTCAATTAAACAGCATTTTCCATGATCTACACCCTCCATCGTTGCGCTGTTTAAGAGAAATAATGGGAGCACTGACCTAAATTGCGCTTTTTATTGTTGATGGAGATGAAGCGTATGCAGGGATTATTGGTGATGTACTTTGCTGCCCAGGGGCCATCAATCTTCGTGCCAGCTTCATAGAAGAGCCCCAGAGCGTAGCGAGAGGAGTAGCTCACAGCTTCCAGCTTCTGCTTCTGAGTCCTGTCAATTACTGTGGAAACAGCATTAAAAGATCTGTACTTTATCTGGAGCAACCTTGCCTGGAATGTAATGGGTACCGCCAGCAGTGTAAGCCCATTCAAACTCAGCATGCAAATGCTGCCTCAGCCCCTTCAGCTGGAGTTTGGGATAAGAAGTGGAATAAATCAGACAGATGCTGAAAAAAGCACAAACTACTTCTGACCTTGAAAAGGGTCATGAGTTTAAAACTGGCTTTGGGCATTACAGTAACTTACTCCACCTACTATTCTACAACCCCAGATTTATGTTGATTAATTGCTACAATCTTAGTCCAGAATGGCAGAAGATCAATACTTTAGCTGGGCCAACCTTGACAGGAAAGTAATGGGTACTCCTATACTGTAGGTGCTACCCTCTGCCTGTAGTGTAAAAAAGTGCCCCTCTCTTATCTACATGTATGGTAAACTATCTATTATGCAGTAGTAACAGGAAGTTTTAAATTCCAATTGTGTTTTTTTAAACCTCCAGTTACTATGCATTACCTGCAGTAAATAATTGAGTACTCTGGTACCTTTGAGTCTCAATGGGGCCATGTGATAGAGTCCTGGTATACTTGCCTCAGGCGGCCGAGGAGAACACAGAAGAGACTGAGGTAGAGATTGACGCTGATAAGCCGACACAGGTGCACAGGATTTAATCAATAAACATAAACAAAAAGTAAACAATAATGTCATGTGACGCTACCAGCATGACTGTACACACTCAAAATAAAACACAATACAACAAACTATAAATCAAAGGTGCCGTGAAAACGGCAGGCCTTGCAGCAGCCCCGATCACAGTGATCACTATAATTTTATACTGACGCTCCACTGAGACACGCCCACCTGCCTGCTGGAACAGCTCATTGCTTTCAGCTGCTGCTCCATGCAGACAGGTAATCGTCCACGGCAGAGCGCAACATCAGTTAAACAATTAATTAAATCAATTTACAACAAATAATGGAAAAATATACAATAAAACTACATATTTCCCCATGTGTAGGGCTTCCGCCCTGCCACAGGCCAGTATAGCTTCCATGTACTTCAAAAAGTCTTGCAGGTCAGTGACTGATGTTGGAGTCATGCCCTGAAAGGGAGGGGGACCATGCTTCAACTGCAGAGTAGCCAGTTTGAATGGTAGTAAGCACCCAGATGTCCGTTGTGTACCGACGCCAATAATCCAGATGGCTCCCTGAGAAGGGGCCCTGGGCCTGTGGCAGCAAACCCCTAAGGCCGTTGCTCATCTTGTGGCTTGGTTTGAGGTTTTGCCTCTGCACCGGGCAATGCAACCTATTATAGCCTCCGCAGCAAACAGCCGTGGGCCAGTTCTGAATACCACCTCTGGAAGCAGGCTGTGCCGGTCCCTGAGGTTGCTAGGGTGCCAGTTTGCCGCTGATTTGCGCACTGGCGGTGGTCAGTTTTTTGGCAGCATGCGCACCAGCTCCTTCGTTGCAGCGTCTCATCCACCGCAGGACCACAGGTATGCCCAGTGTAATAGGGGCATCCAACAGCAGTGCTTTGTCCCCATCAGGCTCACGTGTCTGGGGAAGGCTTATACCCACCGCCTGCGTGTTCAGTTTAGACAGAGCAGGTTTTTATTAACCAGGTGCAGCTCATCCAGCTGTAGTGGTGATGGCCAGTGGTTGTCAGAGAGGGACCTCAGCAAATATGCCTGGTAGGCTACGGGTCAGTAGGTTATGGGCCGGTTCGGTACCGGTACCGCAACACGCAATGGAGACAAGCCTGCACAGTCTCCCGTGAAAACAGAAAAATATAATGAGAAAAGAAATATTTCTCTCATAGAATAATACAGTAATACAATTACTTAATTACAAAAACCATCTTGTAATTTTGGCCGAAGCCAAAACCAGAATAAAATAACTCCAGCCCGAGCTACTGCAGCCTGGGGGGAGAACACAAAGTCAGCCGACTTATGATGCTTGATCCCTGGGAAGGGGCGACTCAAGCCGCTGCCTTCACACAGGGCACAAGGTCACAGTGGGACGTAACAACCAACAGACTGCAGTGCACAAATTCACAGAATTAGCTAATATTTTTAATATCACATATAATTTGTGTGAAAATACAATAAATGCAAAAATCTTTAGCAGACAAATAACAAGTACTTGTCTGAATAGGCTCTCCTGTCAGGTCAGTTCTTGAAAGGAAAAATGGCACAGAGATCTGTGTGTGCAATCCTTTATACCCATGGGGCGGGCATGACTGCGTCATGGGCTCGGCTGAGCAGCTTTGATATATTCAGGTTTCGGGTCTTTAGGAGGTAAATACCCATTTGGTAATGGGTACATTTTGTACTTGAAATGGAACAACTAGTTGTCAAAAAATGAAGTGCTGTATCTTTTTGGAGCCAGATGTGATTTAAGTGGTTAAAAATCAGAGTAAATTAACCACCAGACAAATTCACATGGGGCCAAATGGAATTCTTCCAAAGACATTTTGTTGCTTTCAATGTTTTTGTGGCCCTAGGTCTTGGTCCCAAGCCCACTGCATTCCAACGGTGGCCCCTGAAGACCACCCTCTAAAAAAGATTTGGTTTGGCTGTGTTGTAAACTTGGACTCACACAGCACCTGCACTTCAATAGTGTCTTCACTTCATCCTCTTATTTGTCAGATTTTGGAGAGCTTTAAAAAAAAACAGCAACCCTCGTTTCCTGTCTGTAACATCTGCTGTTTATTGGTCTCCACTGTTCCAAGCTGGCCCTGCTTTAGTGATTCTAGGCCCCTGAGTGTAAAGAGGTTGGAGTTCACCACTCTGGATTTAAACACATTTTTCATTTTAAAGGCAAAGTCCCTTCCTCAAGTAAAATAAAGCAGAAACACACACATGACCTAATCAAATAGTTCTCAAATCTGATATCTGGGGACTTCCAACAGGAAAGGTTTTGTTTCAACAAGATCCAAAAAAACAACGACTTGTAGCCTTCTTTATATACAAGAAATACATTCTATAGATGTTTCTATTGTCTGTGAGGCTAGGAAGACTGGTAAGCAGCATTGCAGTTGTAAAATGTTGTAAAACCTTCAGGATAAAAAGCTACACTTGGTGGAAGATACAACTGTCAACTTTATTAAAGACACACTATTCAATACTCTGCTTTAGTGTTCACCCAACCCCTGGGCTTTGTAATGGTGCATTCCTCAATTTGCCCCTGTTGTAAAACTACTCAATGGTGTAGGGTCCATTGGCACAATATGTTGAGTATATTTAAGGATAAGCAATCTTGGCAACTTGGTTTCCTTTACTTTTCAGGCTATGACAGAGTACCTATAACTCTGGTCCTGACAGTGTCCAAGTGGCACAGAGCACTTTGACTTGAGTCGTGCCTTGCCCACACTAGGGTCCAAACATTAAGCAGTAACCAGTCTGGTTTATCATCTTCCCCTGGAAATCCCTCCAATCATTCCTTTCAATGAAGGACAGTAGTATCCTAGCTATGCTGATTTTTTACAGGCAATGTTTTTCCTTTTTCCCTCAAACAACTATCAAGAAGAAAACAAGCACTTTTTTTGGGTGTGCTTGGTTTATTAGTTAGATCACATTCATAAGACAGAGCTTATAAAATATTGCAGCAATTTGTGAATGTTAAAGTTTTACCTTAAAACAAAACAAAAAAACACCAAGACATGAGGTATGGTTCTTCCATTCAACAATTTTATAGTGAATCTACTAAATTAATGAAAAAGTTTTTTGTCATATGAGTATTAATGAAGTAAAATAGTATATACATACCGAGAATAATTTGTACCAAAATACATTTTTAGTAATATACAGAAAATTAGAGCTAGAAGTATATTATTTTGTTTATTTAGCAGACGCCTTTATTCAAGGCAACTTACAAAGACTAGGGTGTGTGAACTATGCATCAGCTGCAGAGTCACTTAAAACAACGTCTCACCTGAAAGACAAAGCACAAGGAGGTTAAGTGACTTGCTCACACCGCACAATGAGTCAGTGGCTGACCCGGGATTGGAACCGGGGACCTCCTGGTTACAAATCCTTTTCTTTAACCACTGGACCACACCGCCTCCTTTAATGATAAAAGGAGATTAACTTGACCTTCAGTTACAGCACATACATAATAGCATAGCTCAAGAAATGGCCATGCATACTGAAGTTCAAAAAACAGCACAAGTAATTAAGTTGTAGCTTTAAATAGATGAGCCACTGAGGTGTCAGGACCATGAAAAAGCAGGTCACCATGACATATATTTTTACAGTATGTGAAACAACCCTCATGCTAGACTGGCAGCTGTGATACAAGTGTTCTGTGACAGGCCTGGCTTCTCACAGTCTTCTTATACTTTATTTTGAAAGAATGGCAGACAGGAAGTAACACAGTCTCCCAGGAGGTTAAAGAGAGATTCAGCTGTGGTTAGTGGAAGATCTCGATCTTTCAGTTGGCTTGCTTTTGTGCTCTGTGCAGCAATGCATTTTTAACAGGACTGCAGTATATTTCTTTGAATATTCCTAGACTGGGTAATGTATTGACTTATTTCCCCTCTGTGTGCCTGCAATATTAAGATCCATTCGCCAGTGTGCACTTTGATTGTGTGGAATGGAACTGGACACAGATGTCAATGGGAGACACACTGGACTTTGCCAACTCTGTCACGCTTAACACATTTAAAAGACACCATGCCAAATGTTTGCTTAAACAGGGCACTGGTTAACATCCAAAGCCCCTATCAGCTGGGCCATTAGGTCAAACAATTTTCCCCAAAGTTGCCCACTTATGGTACAGCTAAGCAAACAGATGGCTAAGATTAAGAATGGTTGCTTCCATGTATGCCCCAAATGGATAAGCTTTATTCATTTTATGGGCTAGATGGATAAGTAACAGGACAATTATATTTAATTGGATGGTGCCCAGTGTTTTTGATCCCCAGTTAGGTCATTTAAGGTGTAATTTTTGCATTTTGGTGGTTTTCCAATCCTTAACATATTTCAGCAATACTAATAATACAAACCAAAATCTAAAATTAGAATGCAAACATTTTTTTTTTCTTTTCTGGGGAATGTGTAATTTACCAGCTACTGCATTCAAAAAACAAAAAAGGAAAATAATTTAAAAAAAAATTGTTACATTTCTTGAAACGAGTAGCACTTGTGAGGGTCTGTAACCATTAACAACAATATTTTTAAAAAGTAATTAAATTGATAATGGAATCAAATCAAAAACACAGACATAAAATCCCTTATCATTCTGACATTAATCTGTAGCATGTTGATAAAACCACTGTCAGTATTACATTGGATTTGCACTTCCTGTTTTCTGGGTCTTAGATTTTATGACCTCAGACCAGAAAGGTATAAACACACCTGTTTAATGGCAAAATGCAGTTCAAACAAATCACCAGCACAACTTGGGTCAGATGCTGTCGGGCTTAGACATGGATTCAAAGGAATCCTTTTGCCGAGTTCAGTGTTGGGGAAGTTGCTTTTAACAAGTAACCCATTAGTTACAAGTTATTGACAAAGTTACTCAGACACAGTTTACACTTTTCAGAGATATTTTTTTTGCTGTTTCGTCAGGCTGTAGCTCGAAATATTCTTTGAAGATCCAGCTGTTGAACTCCCACGTTCCCTCCTCTGGCGACATGTTCATATAAAAAGCAAGTTCATGTGATGGGATAGATTTGACTTGGACAGTTGAAGCACTTTCTGATTTCCATGTCATGCATTAGCTGTAGTCTTTTTTTTATGTAACCAACAGTAAATGTTATTTTTTTCACATAAACTGTAATTCGTTACCACATTTAAGTTACCTTTAGTTTTACAAGTTACTGAAAAATGTAATCAATTTAAAGTAACATGTTACTCTCCACCTGTGCATATATTAAGCTGTTGCCCCACAAGTTTCTTATTGTTTTGCTGTTAATCTGTTAGTTTTCAAGACTTTATTTCCACCCAGGTGAAACACATTATAGCATATAGCTTTCTTGTCCCAACAGTATAAGTCAACTTCCTGTATTACTGGTAATAGGTCTCCAACTACCTCTTACACTAGCATTCTATTCTGCACACAAGAATCAATGTTGGATCAGGTGGAGTGCAATTTCCTGTAGGACAGGAAGTGAACAGAGAGGAAACCGAGTACTTCATCAAACTTGTGTTGTGGCAGCATAACCGGAGTCTAACTAAAAAATAAAAAAGGTAGATTTTTAACAGTGTTTAGCAGGGTTTGCATAAATTATTGTTTAGTTACATATTGCTATATGAACTTGGTGGTTACAACTGACGGTGCTCTTCTCTGAATGTTTCTGCCTAGCCACAGACCACATTTACAAACTTGTGTCTGCTTTTTGCAAGTAGACACTTAAGAGTTTTCTTCATGCAACACTAAGTTAACAAAATGCAACTGTGTTAAATGTCCATTCATTGACACTTAAACATAAAATACACCAACATGTTTGCTTTTACCCACCTATTATTATTATTTGTTTACTTAGCAGACGCCTTTATCCAAGGCGACTTACAGAGACTAGGGTGTGTGAACTATGCATCAGCTGCAGAGTCACTTACAATTACATCTCACCCGAAAGATGGAGCACAAGGAGGTTGCGACTTGCTCAGGGTCACACAATGAGTCAGTGGCTGAGGTGGGATTTGAACCGGGGACCTCCTCGTTACAAGCCCTTTTCTTTAACCACTGGACCACACAGCCTCCCCTAATACTGGTTTATATGAAGGAGAATTTAGCTTTAAGCTTTTTACTTCACTTGCTCTTAAACACATTTCTAATTTAACTCTTTATTCCACTATCAAAATGTACAGTTTAATATTAACTGTGAAACCTGGTCATTCTTTACTACGCTGGCTGCAAAATGACTTTCACTTCCTTAACACGACTTGCTGCTTTTAAATCAATTTTATTTCCTCACTGATCCCATACGCTTTCCTGTTCAGGCTCTCGGCACTAATAAAATGACACAAGAGCACAAAATTTGATTTGTTATTCAAAGAAATCCCAAATTTGTAATCTGACATGAAGCTGTGGCTACACTGTTGCAAGTCAGTTTCAGTAGCTATGTTCACAGACTTTGATAGAGGGCTAATAGTGGAGGCTCGGTTGACAGGTGTTTGACAGGTAGATCCAAGCCTGCCGAAATTGTGATGTTCCACATTTTAAAAGCAGATTTCCATCCTCAACTTCCTCATAGGAAGTGTAATTATTGAAGAATGGGCATGTTTCCCTCCAGAACAATTTAAACACCTTGCACAGCATTGATTTCAGGCATCTCGTCAAATCCATGTTGTCCTAGATGCTCATGTTGGCCTTTGGTCTTTCACTTGCATAGACATGCTTTATATCTGGCCACAAGTAAATTCTGATGAGTTTGGTGGTAAACAGTAGTCAACATACTGCAATAAAATCACATGGGCACAATTTTCTGAGTGGTGGGCATTGGGGTTTTAAGCTTGCATAGTGTTTGTGAAAACGGTTGAGAACCAAAACGAAGTGGGTTTAGGAAGGGATCCTGCATGGAAGTGATATTGCATTTACATGGTGTTAAATATTATTGCTGTTTTATTTATTAGGTCACTTCACCACTATAGCATATTTGTCATTGGCTGCAAAGCACATCATTCAATAGTATATGCATTGAGCAAGTATTTAAGTGGGATGCATTTGTATCTAATGTATTAATAGTAATTGTGCATAACATGTATAAATACAACATCATGTGCAGGGTCCTATGCAGCTGCCACAGACTTAGACATTAAGTCGA
Source organism: Acipenser oxyrinchus oxyrinchus (assembly GCA_030684275.1). Taxonomy (NCBI): domain Eukaryota; kingdom Metazoa; phylum Chordata; class Actinopteri; order Acipenseriformes; family Acipenseridae; genus Acipenser; species Acipenser oxyrinchus. Next base: position 13,259,723 of record CM060259.1, on the reverse strand, counting down.
GGATCAGTCCACCCTGTTGACCAAATGGCACTGAAGGAGAGCAGGTCTATTGACCTACTGTAGGTGCAGTGGCCTAATTTATGTATGTTTGTAATTTCAACACTGAGAGGGTGACTCCTCAAAATAGAGCATCTACTACCCTGCTAAATATTGTCAAAACAATCAATGTGCCAAGTCATGCTAAAGTCAGTACAGTAATCCATCACATATCCACCCTAACCGTTTATCCGCCATGATCAATCTCTTCAGCAACGCTAGTTTATTATTGAACAGAGAAGATTAGTTCAGAGATTGTAGATCCTACTAACGTTTTCTAGAGTGTGTTGTATGTGCTCTGTGCACAACCATTGCTGGTAGTGTCACGGGAGCAGTCCAGTGTGTTGATATGTAAATAAATCCTATTCACCTGCAGGGCGTATCAACTTCAACCTCCGTCTCGATCTCACTCAGCAGCGAATGCATGCATCCACACGGCAGATGGCTACCCTGTCACAAGTATTAATACCCTGTATCTTTCTGAACAAGGGATTTAGGGGTGCTACCTAATAAAAGCTGAATCTCAAAAGAATAATTCATTTATCTGCCTTTTTACATATCCGCCCTTACTCTGGTCCCGCCGCAGTCAGATACATGACGGATTACTGTATTATTAAATGTGCTACATTTTAGGAAGACTAAAGTCATAGTTTTCTCTACTTTCTCTTTTCATAACTCATTTTTTGTTTCAAAGGGAATATGTACAGACAACGGTAGGCTATTTTTTCTTACAGGTCCAATATAGATAACTGCCACTATGCTTTTATCACACCTCCTACTACAAAGTAAGCACACAGTCACAGACTGTGGTAAGCAAATTAGTTTTTTATCTCATGACATTTTGGGTCCACATGTAAAATATAGATAAAAATAATTGACACCTACAAAAAAAGCTTTCGGTTGCGGCACACTTGTAGATGCGAGATGAGGTGGTTAACAGTTTCCAGTCTGATTTCTGGGGCCTTGCTGCAACTCTGACTTGCAGTGCAGGCACAGGCTCCAGAGCTTTGAGCTGAGCATCAGCCAAGTGTTTTGTGAAATGTTGCAAGCACTGACAGAGCTTGCTTTAATCATCAGAGACGGTAACCCACATAATAAAATGTTGGCATTTATGGCCAATTTGCCATATTGTAAGAGCTGCTTAGTAGCAACACCTGCTGGAAGAGGAAGAACAGGAGCACATATGACCCAGTTCTTCCACATTTACTATTCACTGTATCAAGCTCTGATCCGTCAAGGACTGGCCCATCATTTTAAAGCATGTTCTTTAATAATACTCAGCACTTTTTAAATAGATTAACACAGACAGAGCAATAAAACGAACAGTTCTTGATCATGCTGTCCTTTGCCTGTGTTACCCTACTCTGTGGCTTGTCGAGCAGTACTACACTGGTGCATATGACAGTCAACCTCATTTTGCTGCAGGTAGTAGCAGTAAAAAGGCTTTGTGAGGGAAGAGTTATTGTGAGTGAGCTGAAACTACCTGTAGACAATATAAACAATCTGGAAAAACAACAGTGTGTGTAAGCAGACTAAACTAAGGAAGAAGGTCTAACATTTTAGAATAAAATAGAACAGAATTATGGAAGCTTTAATCCCAGCTCCTTGTGAAACTGAATACAGTGTTTTAGCAAGCAGTTGAATTCATAGAAGCTTTAGACCTGGGGATTGATTGCGCTGTTTGATGTGTCCCGGAGACTGCATCAAAGAGCACACTCAATGCTGTATGTTGCAGGGTAATTACCGAAGCAACAATAGATGCTCAGAATGTTTTATATAGCAAGTCTCAATCTATGGTTGTTTTCTAAATTGAAATTGTTAGGATTGGCATGAATACATGGTAAGAAAAAATGGAACTGTGAAATTTGTAACGCATTGATCACAAGTAATAATAGGGATTTTAATATATTTGGAATATCGACCAACAAAGACTTTCTGTCAAATTATTCCTCTGGAGTAACGTGAAACAAAGGTCTTTTAGTAATAATTCAGTTTAATTTTCAGTTTGGTTTATTCAAATTCAGACACAGTACAGAAAGAGTTTCACTTCCCAATAATGCATTTTTAACAGAAAGCCTTTATCTTTTTGGTTGTTTCACTACATCTCCCTATCCTCTCTTACTCCACTAAAATTCTCTATAAACCCTTTATAATATTTGCTTCAACAGCCTTGCCAGCCAATTTATTTCATCTGTTTATTACCCTGCAAGTCAAATGGTTCTGCATGAACATCCAATTTCCTCCTGATAATTGCTGAACAATTTTATTTTAACAATTGTGTTGGTTGAAGAGGTAGCAGCATTCTTCCCCAAGTATTGCAATACTACAGAAGTTTTTGAGGAGTAAGGGTTCAAGACACATAAAAAAAAAAACTCCCACCATAAAACTGTAAACAGAATTTTGGGCCACTATGAACTTCCAGGACAGTACTGATAAGGTGTCTAAATTGTTTTGGAGGGTTACATGACCATTCCTCCATGTCTCAATGACTTCAAAGTGAAGAGTTCAATCATTTCAAATGGTGCAGTTTTTGACCAGGAAGCACCTGCCAACCAAGTGTATACTACAGTATTTGCACGTGAAGGTCACTTACCGTTTCTATCATACAGCTATCCTACAAAAATTCTTCCCACAATAATATCTGAAGCGTTCCCAGTAAGAACAGTGTTCAAACAATAAAGAACGATAACACACTTTCAAGTTTTATATTTACAGTAAATCTCCATATCAATAGCTCTAAGACCTCTTTACAAAGGCTCTGCATAAACAGTTTTTCCAATACAGAAAAATAACTCCAGTGCAGTATTGAAACAAAATGAGTTTGTTTTCTATTATTGCTTTTTTTACTTCAATAATGTGGATTATCATGGAGTCTTTTTTGAACATATAACTACTGAAACACGGCATATGTTTGTTTATTTTGTCTAAGGCAATTATTTCCATCACAATGTCACTTGATAAATACGAAGAGGCCAACCTCCTGCACCTGACTTTTTGCCATCGAAATATCACTCCTTGCACCTCATGTTTGGTAGATGGCAGATGTGACTTTAAAAGTGGTAACCGCCATATTCCTTTTACACAAATTACTATACACTAATTTATATATACACACACACACACTGCTGTGCAAAAGTCTTAGACATGCTGCTTTTTTCTGCTCAGATTTTACTCAAAGCCTCCACTAGTGTTTTCTACTATTAGAACAACCTTGACTTGCATAAAGAAGGAAAAACATTGAGTGAAATAAATAGGTGTAGTATCCGAAGCATAATCAACAAGTAAAGAGAAACAATTTCCAAACCCAGGACTGGAAGACCCAAAAAGCTGTCTAACAAGGATGAGTAATACTTGAAGATAATATCCTTAAGGAATAGAAAGACGACAAGCGTTGAACTGACAACAGAACAGGCACAGGTGTCATTGTCCATCCATCAACAGTCCAAAGCACCTTTGACCATTGTTCCATAGTCCAATTTCTGTGTTCTTGTGCATGTTTTAACCTTTTAGTCTTGTTCCCCTTTCTTAACAGAGGTATTCTTACTGAAACACATTCTTTAAGTCCTGATTTCAAGAGTGACCTTCGTACTGTTGATTTAATGGATGACACCTGTGCCTTCTGCCAGTTCTGTTGTCAATTCAACGCTTGTATTATTTCTATTCCTTAAGGATATTATTTTCAAGTATTGCTCATCCTTGTTAGACAGCGTTTTGGGTCTTCCAGTCTTGGGTTTGTCAATTACAGATGATGTTTCTCTGTACTTGTTGATTATGCTTCAGATACCACACCTTGAAAATCGAGTGATATAAGCTATTTCAATCAATGTTTTTCCTTTTATGCAAGTCAAGGCTGTTACAATAGTAGAAAACACTAGTGGAGGCTTTGAGTAAATTGTTGATGCTCATAATGCATCATAGTAGAAAAATGGAACATGTCTAAGACTTTTGCACAGCAGTACATATATATTAGTGCTGGGAGAAATATCCTAACAAATATTTTTTGACATGTATTCGGATACAAAAATCAGATGTTCGTATTTGCTACAAATGACAAAAATACCTTGCACTTACTTACTGTCTCACCAGAATTTGCGCAACAGTTTCAAAAAATGGCAAATTAAAAAGAGCTCAGTGTGACATGTGAGATTTTTTATATATATATATATATATATATATATATATATAAATAAATAAATAACACAGAATCAACACAGCAGCTCTTGAGCCGCTATTTAAAAGTTTTAGACAGCAAAAAGTAAACAACATTCTGAAATGCCTTGTTTAATACCCAACTTCCAAAAAATGTTGTGTAGTGGTTTTTATATAGACTGTATATATTATATAGATTTTGGAGCGACTTTTTGTGGAATGTAATAAACGGGAATGAAAAAAGTGCTGTCAACTTTATTATGTACTATTTGTTTCAGGAATAAACAAAACAACATTTAACTTGAACTGCTATTTGGCATCTTTTGTTTTGTAATTAATTCACTGGGGTAAAGGAAGTCCTACCCAACTTTCTTTATTCCTGCCATGGCCACGCCCCCATGCTGTCTGCCTGCATTCAGAGCAATATAATGGCTTTTATTACTTTTTGAAAAACGAACGAATATCCGAATGAATATTTCAATGATGAGCGAATATCCAAACATAAAAATCCTGTGTTCGTCCCAGTACGAAAACACTTACGAAAGTACGTAAATAATTCTGGGACTGCTTTAAAGGGGCAAACAAACCATTTTTCACTATATATATATATATATATACAGTACTGTGCAAAAGTTTTAGGCAGGTGTGAAAAAATGCTGTAAAGTAAGAATGCTTTCAAAAATAGACATGTTAATAGATTATATTTATCAATTAACTAAATGCAAAGTGAGTGAACAGAAGAAAAATCTAAATCAAATCCATATTTGATGTGACCACCCTTTGCCTTCAAAACAGCATCAATTCTTCTAGGTACACTTGCACAAAGTCAGGGATTTTGTAGGCATATAGTCAGGTGTATGATTAAACAATTATACCAAACAGGTGCTAATGATCATCAATTCAATATGTAGGTTGAAACACAATTATTAACTGAAACAGAAACAGCTGTGTAGGAGGAATAAAACTGGGTGAGGAACAGCCAAACTCAGCTAACAAGGTGAGGTTGCTGAAGACAGTTTACTGTCAAAAGTCATACACCATGGCAAGACTGAGCACAGCAACAAGACACAAGGTAGTTATACTGCATCAGCAAGGTCTCTCCCAGGCAGAAATTTCAAGGCAGACATGGGTTTCCAGATGTGCTGTCCAAGCTCTTTTGAAGAAGCACAAAGAAACGGGCAACGTTGAGGACCGTAGACGCAGTGGTCGGCCAAGGAAACTTATTGCAGCAGATGAAAGACACATCATGCTTACTTCCCTTCGCAATCGGAAGATGTCCAGCAGTGCCATCAGCTCAGAATTGGCAGAAAACAGTGGGACCCTAGTACACCCATCTACTGTCCGGAGAATTCTGGTCAGAAGTGGCCTTCATGGAAAACTTGCGGCCAAAAAGCCATACCTCCGACGTGGAAACAAGGCCAAGCGACTCAACTATGCACGAAAACACAGGAACTGGGGTATAGAAAAATGGCAGCAGGTGCTCTGAACTGATGAGTCAAAATTTGAAATATTTGGCTGTAGCAGAAGGCAGTTTGTTCGCCGAGGGGTGGAGAGCGGTACACGAATGAGTGTCTGCAGGCAACAGTGAAGCATGGTGGAGGTTCCTTGCAAGTTTGGGGCTGCATTTCTGCAAATGGAGTTGGGGATTTGGTCAGAATTAATGGTCTCCTCAATGCTGAGAAATACAGGCAGATACTTATCCATCATGCAATACCATCAGGGAGGCATCTGATTGGCCCCAAATTTATTCTGCAGCATGACAACGACCCCAAACATACAGCGAAAGTCATTAAGAACTATCTTCAGCGTAAAGAACAACAAGGAGTCCTGGAAGTGATGGTATGGCCCCCACAGAGCCCTGATGTCAACATCATCGAGTCTGTCTGGGATTACATGAAGAGAGAGAAGCAACTGAGGCTGCCTAAATCCACAGAAGAACTGTGGTTAGTTCTCCAAGATGTTTGGGCCAACCTACCTGCCGAAGTTCCTTCAAAAACTGTGTGCAAGTGTACCTAGAAGAATTGATGCTTGATGCTGTTTTGAAGGCAAAGGGTGGTCACACCAAATATTGATTTGATGTAGATTTTCTTCTGTTCACTCACTTTGCATTTAGTTAATTGATAAATATAATCTATTAACATGTCTATTTTTGAAAGCATTCTTACTTTACAGCATTTTTTCACACCTGCCTAAAACTTTTGCACAGTACTGTATATATATATATATATAGTACTGTGCAAAAGTTTTAGGCAGGTGTGAAAAAATGCTGTAAAGTAAGAATGCTTTCAAAAATAGACATGTTAATAGATTATATTTATCAATTAACTAAATGCAAAGTGAGTGAACAGAAGAAAAATCTAAATCAAATCCATATTTGGTGTGACCACCCTTTGCCTTCAAAACAGCATCAATTCTTCTAGGTACACTTGCACAAAGTCAGGGATTTTGTAGGCATATAGTCAGGTGTATGATTAAACAATTATACCAAACAGGTGCTAATGATCATCAATTCAATATGTAGGTTGAAACACAATTATTAACTGAAACAGAAACAGCTGTGTAGGAGGAATAAAACTGGGTGAGGAACAGCCAAACTCAGCTAACAAGGTGAGGTTGCTGAAGACAGTTTACTGTCAAAAGTCATACACCATGGCAAGACTGAGCACAGCAACAAGACACAAGGTAGTTATACTGCATCAGCAAGGTCTCTCCCAGGCAGAAATTTCAAGGCAGACAGGGGTTTCCAGATGTGCTGTCCAAGCTCTTTTGAAGAAGCACAAAGAAACGGGCAACGTTGAGGACCGTGAGACGAGTGGTCGGCCAAGGAAACTTATTGCAGCAGATGAAAGACACATCATGCTTACTTCCCTTCGCAATCGGAAGATGTCCAGCAGTGCCATCAGCTCAGAATTGGCAGAAAACAGTGGGACCCTAGTACACCCATCTACTGTCCGGAGAATTCTGGTCAGAAGTGGCCTTCATGGAAAACTTGCGGCCAAAAAGCCATACCTCCGACGTGGAAACAAGGCCAAGCGACTCAACTATGCACGAAAACACAGGAACTGGGGTATAGAAAAATGGCAGCAGGTGCTCTGAACTGATGAGTCAAAATTTGAAATATTTGGCTGTAGCAGAAGGCAGTTTGTTCGCCGAGGGGTGGAGAGCGGTACACGAATGAGTGTCTGCAGGCAACAGTGAAGCATGGTGGAGGTTCCTTGCAAGTTTGGGGCTGCATTTCTGCAAATGGAGTTGGGGATTTGGTCAGAATTAATGGTCTCCTCAATGCTGAGAAATACAGGCAGATACTTATCCATCATGCAATACCATCAGGGAGGCATCTGATTGGCCCCAAATTTATTCTGCAGCATGACAACGACCCCAAACATACAGCGAAAGTCATTAAGAACTATCTTCAGCGTAAAGAACAACAAGGAGTCCTGGAAGTGATGGTATGGCCCCCACAGAGCCCTGATGTCAACATCATCGAGTCTGTCTGGGATTACATGAAGAGAGAGAAGCAACTGAGGCTGCCTAAATCCACAGAAGAACTGTGGTTAGTTCTCCAAGATGTTTGGGCCAACCTACCTGCCGAAGTTCCTTCAAAAACTGTGTGCAAGTGTACCTAGAAGAATTGATGCTGTTTTGAAGGCAAAGGGTGGTCACACCAAATATTGATTTGATGTAGATTTTTCTTCTGTTCACTCACTTTTGCATTTTGTTAATTGATAAATATAAACTATTAACATGTCTATTTTTGAAAGCATTCTTACTTTACAGCATTTTTTCACACCTGCCTAAAACTTTTGCACAGTACTGTATATATATATATATATATATATATATATATATATATATATATATATATATATATATATATATATATATATACACACACACACACAGAACCTTAAATTGAGTAAAATGTTTCACTATATATATATATATATATATATATATATATATATATATATATATATATATATATATATATATATAGCAGTTTTATTATTTAACAGAAATAAAAGATAAATCTAAACAAAAACCTAACTCCCACATGGAGTACTAACTAAACTTTTTTTTTACTTTTTTTAATTCTAACTAACATCAGACGGCTAGAACACAAAAAAGGTTTACATATGGTTCAGTGCCACATGAACTTCTTTGGGCAGCATTTGATTTTTTCAGTGTACCAATGACAATAACAAATCTAGTCAAAGCCTACTTTGGAGATTTGCAATTTAGTTTCTCAACTTCAGAATTCAGCACTACATGGCAATGCCTAGAAGTTGGAATAATGGCAGGATGCACCATTTCTCCACTGGCTTTTACCATGGCAATGGAAGTAATCATTAGGGCATCAAAATGGGTAGTGGGAGGAGAGCGCTTGGCTTCTGGAATGCGACTACCACCAATTCGAGCATACATGGATGACATGACAACCATGACTACAACAGTAGCCTGCACTAATCGGTTATTGGGCAAATTAACCAATAACATTGAATGGGCACGAATGCAATTCAAGCCCACTAAATCAAGGAGCATCTCTATAATTAAAGGTAAAGTAGTAGATAAAACGTTCTTCATTAATGGTGAGGCAATACCAACAGTGTCTGAGAAGCCAGTGAAGAGCCTTGGGAGATGGTACGACGGGGATCTAAAGGACACAGTTCGTGTGGGAGAAGTTAGACAACAAGCTGTGGAAGGGTTGAAGAGCATAGACAGCAGCGCTTTACCAGGCAAACTAAAACTCTGGTGCTTTCAGTTTGGCCTACTGCCACGGCTGCTGTGGCCACTGACTGTGTACGAGGTTTCTTTGACAACAGTAGAGAAGCTGGAAGCTTTAATCAGTTCACACATCAGGAAATGGTTGGGAGTTCCACGCTGCCTCAGCAGAGTGGGACTTTATGGTAAAGGAATACTGCAGCTACCTGTCTCCGCTCTAACCGAGGAGTTTAAGTGCGCCAAGGTCCGACTGGAAATGACATTAGTAGAGTCACGCGACAAATGCGTAAGGGAGGCAGCACCTGTGTTGAAAACTGGAAGAAAGTGGGTGGCAAAGAAAGCTGTGGAGGATGCAAAGGCTGCCCTTCGAATTGGTGATATCATGGGGCAAGTTCAGCATGGAAGAGGGGTCTTGGTCTCAGTTCAGCTCCTCCTACATGGCACAAGGCAGCCCCAGCGCAACGGAGGAAGCTTGTAGTCAACGAGGTGCAAAAGCAGGAGGAGAGGATGAGGTGTATAAAGGCCATTTCCCAGGGCAAGCAGGGAGAATGGATGAGATGGGAGAGTGTGGAACAACGCAAGATTGGCTGGCAAGACCTATGGTCAATGGAACAGAGCAGGATCAGTTTCCTTATAAGGTCAACATATGATGTTCTCCCATCACCACAGAACCTAAACCTCTGGGTAGGAGAGGATCCCTCATGTCCTTTGTGTTCATCACCTGCAACATTAAGGCACATTTTGACAGGATGTAAGGTGGCTCTTAGCCAAGGACGGTTTACTTGGCGCCATGACCAGGTGCTGCGATGTTTGGCCTTAGCATTGGAAGACAAGCGTAACATGACCAATAAGTTGCCACCTGTTCCATCAAAACATTACACACAAAGACAACATTCCTCCGCCCAGGAGAGCAACCACCAAGAAAAGGTGTTAAAACCAATCCTCGCCCAGGACAACTGGAAGCTGCTAGAGACTGGAAAATGCTGGCGGATGTTGGTCAGCGGCTTATTTTTCCACCTGAGATTGCCACCACAAACCTTCGACCAGATATTGTCTTGTGGTCTGGATCAGCACGCCTTGTTCACCTGGTGGAGTTAACAGTGCCATGGGAGGATGCTGTAGATGAGGCGTATGAGAGGAAGAAACTGCGGTATGCTCAACTAGCCACTGAAGCGGAACAGCGAGGATGGAGAGTCTGGGTTTACCCAGTGGAAGTGGGATGTCGAGGATTTGTGGCACACTCTACAACCCGGTTTCTCAGAGATGTCGGATTCAATGGCCAAGAGTTGCGTCGCACAGTGAAGAACTTATCTGAAGCAGCAGAGAGGAGCAGCAACTGGCTGTGGTTGAGACGGAAAGATTCTGGCTGGGGATCTCAAGCACAATAGAAAGAAAGAAAGGCTGATATACAGGTAAGTAAGCTGGGCTGAGTTGAGTGGGGGACGGAGGGGTGATGCTGGGACGCCAGAATCACCGTCGAGCCCTCTTGAGGTGTCGTGGGCTAGTCGACGAAACACCGAGGATGGAAGGTGCCCACTTGAAGACCCCAGAGATGTACCCTACTTAGCTCAATCCAGGCGGTTGTCATGCTGATGCGCTGGGGAGACCGCACTATGGTTGATCCCGGAGCCAGCATCGCAGCCGTTGTGTGTGCTGATGCGCTAGGGAGGCAAAATAAGCTGATCCCTGGAGCCAGCATTACACTTCAGCCATCAACACCAGACAGAAGGATATCTACATCATCATATGGAAGGAAGCGCAAATGGATGGAGACACATATGGATCACATTAGTTTACTGTGAAGCTACGTCTTAGTTGGTGCTTATCTTGGCGAGAGCCAAGTTCAAATCAGCATGAAGTTTTAACATCTACTCTCATGTAATGGAAATCATCATCTTACACACTACCTTTCTTCTCCACCTCACAGGTCTCTCCACATTGACAGCCTCTTCCCTTATCACAGTCTCCAACAAACCATTGGTTACTATTTTTATACCTGCCTGCTGATTACAGGCAGGTGACATCAATTAATTAAATAAACTAATTACACCTGTGGCTATGCAAACACAGCCACACAAACATTTATCTGACAGGGACAGAAATTAACCCTGTCCCTGCCAACCACCAACACACTTTACATTTCTGTCTGGGTGCAACCAGCTAATTCTATGTTAGTCACAAAGACATGCAGCAAATGGTATCCTGTGGAAGACAAACTCCCCATATTATTACCTCAGCAGAACATTTAAATGGCTCACAGGCACCCGCCCTCCCCCGATACTGCATTAACCTCAGTTTTGCCCTAAACAGTGTGGTCTTTTAATTGATTGGGGTTAGCTTTGTGTGTGCGTGTCTATATCTATATCTATATCTATATATATATATCTATATATATATATATATATATATATATATATATATATATATATATATATATATATATATACACGCACACAAACACACAAGCGCTAGCTTCCTGTTCTTTTTTTCTGCTTGCCTGCTTCACAACACAACACAGCATAAACCAGTTCTGTCCTAGTCTCTCACTTTTGCCTGCCTGCAGTCTTTAATGCTGAGGTCACTTCCTGCCACAAATTAATGGCTCCCAGGCCTTCCTGATCCAGACGTCAAGCAGGAACAGCTTCAGGGGGACTGTGGGTATTCCACAGAGCCCCCTACTTTTAATTCCTGTCCTTTCTCTTAACTTTAAAAACCTTCCAATCTTTAAGGGAGAAGGAATCTGGATGCTAGCCAGCAATCCCTGGGTTCACATCTGCACCAAATATACACATAGACCCAGATTCTACTCTGATGCATTAGGCCTGATATCCCAGCACTCATCATTTCCCATGCTCAGATCACAACCTTAAACAATCTTAAACATCCCTGCATACTCCTATGCTGCCAAGGCTCATTATTTTAAAACCATTAATTATCCCCTGCTGGGAATGCTTTTCACCACAAAGGGTAACGTGGGAGTATGTCATGCATTTATCTTGACAAATTATCCAATTGTGAAGAAACTTCCATTTTGAAGGCACCTTGTCACACTAACTTTTACTGATAGCTCTAACAGCTATGGCAGCTACTGACATGACTGTTACATTACAACAAAAACAAAGTTAGGATTATTATTATTATTATTATTATTATTATTATTATTATTATTATTATTATTTATGTATTACCCAGGGCAACTTACAGTCGTAAACAAAAATACATTTCAAGAATCACAGTACAAGTATTAATACAATTAAGAGCAAGATAAAATACAATTACTTCAGTTCTAGCAAGTACAAGTATATGACAAAATATGATTCAATCAAACACAGCTTCAAATATTCCATTTTCATGCAGCTTCATAAGTACAGATATGACTGGCTATTGTTTTAAATGGCCTTGCTCAGCAACTTCATTACTGGCGATTACATGGTATTCCCATAAACCCCTGGTCATCCTCTGATTTATTTTTAAAATAATACAATATTTTTTCTGCTCTAAAACCAGGAATTAACCCACTGAAACTGCAGCCTCATTCACAACACTGTCCTGGCAACAACAAGCAGTTTCCACAGCTCACATAATAACGATTCCTACTTTAAAAACAATCATTTAAAAAGTGTTACCCATACTCATTAAAATATATGTAATCCTAGTCTAGATTAAGATGAGGCATCTGTTTTTTTTCAACAGTTTCTCTGATCTAGACTGCTCCATGCCAAAAGCTTACTGTAACTGATTGCCAGTAACTGGCAATGATGGGTTTGATGACGACATTTTAATATGAATCTGGCAGTGCATTTAGGAACTGCACACTCACTCACTGGTGTTGGACTGATTCACTTGATTCTTTTAACCAGACTAAACATTTTACCATTGAACTCAGTTCAATACAACATATGATTTTTGGAACAGTTTTCTCCCCTTCAATTGAGCACTGGTCTATTGACTACCAGTAAGTTTAAAATGCCGACAACATTTACCTACCTGCTCCCCCTCCCTCCCTCCCATCCCCCTCCCCCTCCCCCCAAAAAACTTGAAGTTATCCTTTTAGCAAAATGCTTTTAAACTGCTTGTGGAATACAACTGCTTCACCAGCCTGTTGCAGTGCAAAACCACCATCCTCTGATGCAGAAGTGGTTTTCCACAGCCAGCTGTTCTGAAGGGGATTTCCAACACTAGCCCTGTATATTTAGAATGTTTTCTTTTAGCACCATTGATTCCACAAGGATACCGTTTTTGGTTCCCACAACTAGATTGTTTTCCAATGTGCTACCAAATCTATTTTGACTGAGATTGTATTCCTGCTACTGTACTGTAATGCAATATCAATGGACAGTTGCCCTTGGAACTCCCTTCCGAGTAATATGAAGAATGCTGGCACAGTCAAACCTTTAAAACTACATTTAAAAACATATTTGTTTGAGTTGTTAGCTTATTTTTGAGCTGGATTGATTGGACCAATGTTTTTTTTTTTTTTTATTGTAAAGCGCCCTGGGATGTTATGCATGAAAAGTGCTATATAAAAGCAAATTGTATTGTATTGTATTGTAAAATAATATCACTGCTTTTTAAATATTGCATTGGTATTGTTGCTAATGGTGCACACAACATTTTTAAATCAGGGGGGAAGAAACTGATCTGTACAACATTGGTCCACATGAGAAAATTGTAAGATTTTGCAGATGATATAATATGGCATGCTTTTGGAACAAGTGGAAAGGCAAAGGCACATTTTCAGAGATTTTAGAAATATTTTTTACAGTATGAAACAAAGAAACTACTCAGACCAACAATTACGTTGTGTATGCTAGTTTTATAAAGTACATTTTTTTGTCCTCCTCATCTTTGCGCTCAGCAAATAGGGCTTTTACGTTACTGGAATTGACAAAGCAATAATTCTATGTGCTCTGAAGTGAATTCATTTTAAGACGTTAATGTATCTGGTTGTGAAGCAAGGACTTTTGTACTATGGAGCTATATGAAGACACTCAATACATACTGTCCAGTACCTAAACCTGTTGATAAGTTGAGGATTCTTAACTAAAAAAAGAATGAGGGTATATTTATGATTCTGAAGTTCCAAACAGATATAACATTGAGAAACTCCTGAGTTCCCCTATGGGAACATCTGCAAGCTGATCTCTGTAACAGTGAGGTGGGATCGAAACTCACCTGTGAGATAACTGCGTGGTAATAATATGGTAACTGCATGTTGATATAACTTTCTTATATTGCCTTCAGATAATTACTAGAAGATACAAGCTGCTGTATACTCAAACTTCCTGGTTACCAACTGTGATGTATAGGCTGTGTGGTCCAGTGGTTAAAGAAAAGGTCCCCGGTTCAAATCCCAGCTCACTGTGTGACCCTGAACAAATCCCTTACACTCCTTGCGCTCCGTCTTTCAGATGAGACGTTGCTGTAAGTGACTCTGCAGCTGATGCATAGTTCACACACCCTAGTTTCTGTAATTTGCCTTGGATAAAGGTGCCTGCTAAATAAACAAATAATAAAAATATTCTGAAGCAGATCTAATTCACTATGTTTAAAGAGTAGATTTCATCAATTTGTCAATAATGGAAAAGGCAGACACCTGGCTCCAGACTCCTGGAACCTGAATTATGACTGCCTCCAGCCTTTCAGGGTCCTTCCAAAGCATTCATGAATAGTTTATGAGATGTATAGATGCTGAACTGCAGCAACCTAATTTATTTCTTACAAAAGAGCAGGAAGCGTCATGTCATGGGCATCAGACACAAAAGTACGAGAATAATCAACATTCTTGGCTGGAAACATAGAAATGATAGCAAATTATGACTCATTGTCATCTGTGTCCTATTAAACTACCACAAAGTACGACCAAGGTTACAAAATGAAAAGATAATTTAGGGGAACGAAGCTGGAACCTGTACTCTTTACTTCAGGCTTGTTTTTTGGAAGAAGAAAAAATCCTGTTAACTATAGAAAAAAAAAGACAATTACAAGAGTGCTTATGAGGCATTGATTTTTACTACTTACATTTAGTTGTTTGGTTCAGTAAAATAAATAGGTATTTTACTTCTTAAAAAGAAATATGAGTACATGACAGACTGGGGTAAAACAATTTGAGAATATAGGCCTACCTTTAGAATCTGCTCAGATTAAAAATCAAGATGAGCAGGATATCTTCTTTGTGTGGATAGGGAATAGCAGTAACAGACTCTCAGTGACTTTGGGGTTACTTGTAGCTGACCTTGTTCACTCCTCCAAGGTTTTACTTGTTACTGGGATATAAACTTGAATACTTCTAATATTAAAATTAATTTTATTAGCTCTTTCTTTTCTGTATTTTACCCCAATAAATGCATTCCTGCAAAACTGCCAAGACATTTAATGCATTTATTAATCTGTATCTATACTTGTCCCTCAGTCTGCCCCAGAGAACTCATTATAGAAGAGCCTATTATCGCTACTAAATAACTACTGTATGCTAACTGTAAACCTGGTGGTGCAACCTTAAGACACTTATGGGAACATGTTTGCTCCTTGTGCATCATTTATACAGTCGAGACCATCCATGAAAATGTTTGTTAAGTTGTGTATTAGGATGTGTATGTGCAAGTTAACTAGAGAATATGGATATACAAAAACTTAACTCACACACTGGCTGAATTACATACATGGTTGATTTAAAATGAAGAAGCATCTTTACTAAAAAAAACATTCGACTCCAAATGGAGGGGTAGTTGCTATACGAAACTGAAATAAATAGATGATTTAGATAGATCACTTTTTTTTATTTATGATGTAGCCTTAAGGGAAAATGTCAACATTTTACAGTGGCTTCTTAATACATGTAGCATGATTGATCTATTTTAGCTTGAACATATTTATGCACCATGAGTTTTGAAGATAAATAATGTCATAGATAAATATATATATATGACATGATTTCATGCCATCATTAATACGGCAAGGATATTTCTACTTAAGCCACAGGGACCGATGTTCTTTAAAAAGTCTCCCTACAACAATGGCAATTAACACAGTTTTATATGCTTGGCCTGTGTTCTTGGAAACAGTACACTGATGCACGACAGAGCCCATAAATGACTCATTCTTCACTGCTTTAACCACATTAGGAAGTTAAGACAACTTAACTCATTGCTGTGCTAATTATTTGAAACAACTTTCCATCCTGCATTTCAAAGGGCCAGCAGATAACTGGCACACTTGTGACGTTCTAGACTGCCAATTCATAAAAAAGAGCCAAAGCAGCAGAACCCTGTGATCTTACTAGAAATCAAATCTGGCTCATTTTTTGTTGCTCTTATAGACTGTAGAGAATAATTCTCAACACATACCTCTTTGGAGTATTTCTGTAAGATTCATTGCCATGATCGTCATCATACTAACACCACCTGGTTTACATCCTGGCTTCCACGTTTAGTTCCTCCATGATTCTTAGATTTTAGAAGCCTGTCTCTGTAGTTTAGAAACTGCAATAAAAGTGTCACCCTGTCCAGGAATATTTGAGATACTGAGAAAGAGCAGAACAGAGCCCAAGCTTATACAGATTTAAATTAGGCCATTTACAGACCTCTGCCGTGGACATACTTTTTCTCTTTTCTATTTCTGACTGTTCCTTTCATACGTTATTTTAAAAAGTATTCTACTGATAAGAGGGGATACTTGGTGATCATTAACAAACATTAATGCAAAAAAACTGCTTCTGACATTTCTTTTACAATGCTGGAGCTTGAAATCTTCCTGTGATCAGAAATGGCTATTATACAAATACATTTTCTTAATTGTTCCTGTGATTTTTAGAAGAAAAGAAAAAAAAAATTCATAAGCATGATTCAGACCTCTAATATGCAAGTTTCTTCACATTATTGTTAATATACTTTGCGTCTATCCCAGAAAGGACCACCCATAGGGGAATAAAATAATAATTTACCAATCATTCCTGTGAATTTCTAAGGGAGACAGGTGACCAATAGAGGTGCATACATTGGGAACAGTTGTGTTGCTTGTAGCTATTAGGATCCAGACATCTATCTATTAGGAACTGGGCTGGCAGGCCATCCATTTCACTTGGGCCTGATGAGAGCCATTAGGAATTTCAGGACTTCACCTACTGCACCAGTGTAGAAAGGAGCTGAATCACTGATTGAAAGTACACAGGCTCCACCGTTTCCCACATTTCACTGCCCTGTAAAGGATGATTTACTATTTGCCTGAGCGGGTTTGGAGACATTCCCAAAACCTTTTGTTGCTTCCCTAACTTTTTAATGCACTTTTACATCTATGGTCAACAATAAGTAAAATATTTATTGGAGACAACAATTGCATCATTGAGTATGGGTGGACTGAAGGCCGTGGAAGTCAAGTCAGCAAGAGAAAGACAAGACAAGGACGCAAGCTAAGGGTTTCACCTTTTTTTTATGTTTGCTTTATCCTTGGCAGAGCACAGGAATTTCACGGTGCCCTTTCCACTTCACTGGCAGCCTGAACAAAATCCAAGGTAATACGGTAAATGGTGTTAGTCAATTGGCAAATAAAGTCCTAACACCTTGTTCTTTGCTCAAACTATTATTTATAAGTAAAACATTTTATTTGGGACAAAAACCCCAACAACAAGGTATAGGCACAGAGTGTGTGGCAGTGGCCTAGAAAGTAGTTTCACTCAGTAAAAGCCAGTAAATTAACTCATCACATGAAAAGTTGTGGAACGTATTATTCCTACCTTGATAACAGCTGGTGTCCAATATAAATATCCTCTACCGTTGACTGACTTTCAGTGTTTCAGAGTTGAAGGGAACACTGACAATAACACATACTTTATAGTAACACAAGAGCTTTTCAGATCATGGAAGGCTCACAAAGCACAAAGTAGGGCAATTTAAACATTTATTTAACCTTTGGGTGGTTGATTTAAAACTTGGCAGAATTTAATCATAATATCTAATCAGTACCATGATCATTATGTCCAAAAACAGAACCCAGCAAGGCTATAAGTAGCTATCATTTTTCACTGTCTGTATAATATTAACCTATCTTTAGTTATTACATGGGTCACAAAAAAAAATCTTTTGTGCATTTTTTTTTTTTTTTTAGAGTGACCAATTATTATTTTTATTTATTTTCCCCCAATTTTGAATGTCCAATTATATATTTTTTCCTCACCGCAGCAAGTCCCCACACAGCACAGACATTCTTAGGGCATGTGAGCGTCCTCCGATCTCACAAGCTTAAAGCCAGAATCGCTTTTATGCCAAGCCATCCAGAGCACAGGTGGACGGGCTACCGATCCCGGCAAACAGAGATCAGCCCTGCTTTTTATCCATTCTGAATGTGTTCGGTGTCTGGCCAGTGGGTTCACTGTTGCGCGATGAGGAGACGCAATCCCTGCCAGTTTCCCATCACCCTCGGGGTCCCCAGCAAAGTTCGACCTCTTTGCACAGCCTGGACACAGACTGGCACCGTCCAAGTTGTGCGCCCAGCGGCAGAGCTTTAACTAGATGAGCCACTCAGGGACCCCCCAGCACGTGTGTATTTTAAGTGCGTGTCAGCCTCATCATCTACCTCTTCTACTGAGTGCTTCCTGTTTGCTCTTATCTTTTTTGCCACAGCAATGGAATCATTTTAAGTTGAGTGCTGGACACTGTTTGGTGCTGTATCACAGTGCGTTATATTGGTAATGATTTGCAGAACCCCCAAAATCAATTGGATTCTAGGCCACCACACACCCTACCCACATGCAAACATATGACTGAATCTTGACGGACTAGACTTAACTTCTCAGTAAGTCCATCACATTTAATTTAACATGGAAAGACCACCATTGCTATTAAGTTATAGGTCTCTTCCAAATAGAGACTGCCAATTGTGATACATAGTGCCAAGCTGCATGGTGGTCTTGTGGTTAGTGTATTAGGCAACTTCTCTGGGAATTCTTACAGCAGATGTAACCTGCAGTCCTTGAGCAACCACAGGTGATCCTGGAAAAAACATCCCAAAATTAGGTAACTGCAAACCCATTCTCACAACACCAAGATGTTAAAACTCTTACACTACAACTTGCACAGCACTTCTAACAACATCTGAGTTGCATGGAAGATTCGGCGAGACAATGAATTGAAGGGAGGCAGGTTTCTACGGACAACCTTCAGGCTGTTTATATATATATATATATATATATATAAGCAGCTTCCCCAAAATGGTTAACAGCTGTTTGTTTTCTTTTTTCCTACAAATAATTCATAACTTTTTCTGGGCTGTATTCAATCTCCAGCCCACTCCCTCCTGACTTTATTCTCCTCAATGGGAATGAATGTCCAAGTTTTAACAATGGAAACCACAACCAGAATGACTCCTTGTTAAATGTTTTATGAGTATTTCATTTTAATTGACTGCAGTGATTCTAAACCAGGATTTTTGTGATGGTTTTTTTCACCAGTGCAATGTTTGCCTCCATTTTTTGACAAGGGAGAGAACAATAAAAATTATATAACTAATAAGAACAACAGTAATTTCTCATATTTTAATAATTAACTCTTTGCACACCACTGTTTCACAAGTGACATTATTTATAATGTTCAACCCCTTTTCTTTGATATACTAGTGCTGATAAAAGAAAAATAAGCTTTTCACAAAATAGTTAGTCAATAATATAAAATGTTGCCTGTTGTTTTCTGTAACGTTGTGTGATTTCCTTTTTTGTTTATTTTTGTTTGTGGTTCTAAACATGACTATATTGGCAGCAGAAAAAAGAGTAAAATTAAAATCTGTGCATTATTCCCAATCAATAAAATATATGGAAAGGGAGTTTCTCTTGTGCGTAAATAGTAGAAAGACTGGAAGAAAGGTTGAAGTGGTAAGTGAATAGACTGACAACTTATTTAAAGAGCTATACAATGGCAGGCAAATGCAGGCTTCAGATCCAAACCTAAACTCTGATTTTATTTAAGTTATTTCTACCATGTGGAGGTATTTGTTTTTTCAGTAAGGTTCCCATAAAATGTATATATTCTATCACAATGATGTTTAAAAATATACATTTAGATAGCTGGTGAGACATATTTTATCAAAAGATTATACAGTAACGAAAAACATCAATTACAAGATGTGTTTGTGCAAAAATAACCACCATCAAAATGACCCTAAATTAGTCCTACTCTGTATACAAATATTTACAATGTATAACATGCCTGAACAAATTATGCATTATAAAATGGCTCCACATGTTTTTACTATTAAAATATGCTTTTTTTTTTTGTTTCGCCATTACAAACAGCCTTGTAAAGGATATGAAAGAAGACACCAAGTGAGATCAACTCGAGCATGCTTAACTTTCATTGAGAACAGCAATAGTCTACCACATAAGAATCCAATATGGTCCTTGAGCGAAAGAAAATAGTTGCATACTTATTAAACATTCAGTCTGTCTATTATCATTACATCATTATGAATAAAAAGTCATATTTAAAGCAGACCCTGTCTAGACACTCAGAGCTCCTGAGTGGGGGCGCATTTAAAGTGTAGCACCCATGATCATAAAAGAGCAACACCCTCAGAAAGAACGAAATAAGCAATAAATCTTTGGAAAGGAATCAGATGGTCAACGCAGAGTGAAGAATTACATCATGAATGACTCACTGAGGCTCAAAAACATTGGCTCGTAATATGACTTGAACAACATGGGAACATTGTAATCTTAATTTGGTTCTCAGAGGAAACAGATAAGACACCTGCAAAGGTGTAATTATTCTTGGTTCTTCAGGTTACCTTCAAACCAAAAAAATAAAACACAGCAACAAAAAAAAAATTTGATTACGAAACTTTTCAGTCACTGCAAGACTGTCTTCACGGGTTAGTGGTTAGTCACTATAAATGTAAAATGACTAGTCTATACCATGATGGTCAACATATGTTCTGGTGAACAAATTCGTAGCTTAAGGACAAATCACTACTAATTCTATGCAAAGGTTCTGCAAAGTATTTGGTGGGGGTGGGATTCTTGACCGTTCCTCAACGACTACTACCTCTAAAATGTGCAGGAATCTCAGTGAAGCCTTTTTTCAAGAATGTTTGATATTAGAATCTGTGAGTGTGACTATAAAGACCTTATCTGTGGGTGTGGGTATTGAAGAAGATATTTTGTGATATTGAAAGGCATTAAATCAATGCTGCATTTGGTCTCAAAAGTGTGCTTAAAATCCCAGTTATTCCTAATATTTTAGGAAGATTCCCTTAGTTCTTCATTTGTAGGGTGGGAGGAGGATTTGTTTGTAAACGGGTTACCCAGTCTATAACATCTTAATTAATAAAAGACACCTAATGCCAAACAAGGCCATGCACACGCCAAAGTAGACTTTGTAATTCTATTAAAACCGATGAATCACAACTTGCGTTACCAGCGTGGTGTTAAAAGCACTGCCATGGAAATGTCTGGCAAAAACGAGGGAATGGAAAAAATAATTATGTGCAAAACTGTTAGCTGTCACTCAGCTGCTGGAGGTGAGCAAGCAATCTAAATCAAGGCTGGAGGTCTGCAAGATGCAAGGTCCTTTCAAGAGTCCAGCTTTCACCTGACTCTTCTAATTAGGAAGTAAGCTGAGGAATGAATACAAAAAAATGTATTTCTACAGCTGTGGTTCCAAAACTTTTCCAAGATACTCTCACAAAAAGATATGTATTCTCACTATAAAATATAAGTGTCGGTGCTTTAGATATTGTAGGCCAGCACAATTTGGAATAAAAAAATAATTTGCAAAATAAAAAAAAACAGAATATAAGCCCAAAAAATGTGTCTAAATATCCCAGTTATAACACCTTGTATTGGTACTTGAATGCAATCAGCATTTTAATTATATATAAATGTATAAATGTGTTAATTAATAAATAAATGACTGCTTGTGAATTTAGTACTCAAGTATGGTAAGGGACAATAATGAGTCATTTTTATGGTGATCATTTTGAATTAAAGGTACTTCAAAATGTCAGTCTCATTCACACACTTGAAAGTGAATAGTTTCAATACATTTGTTACCACAAATTCCAGATGACAAATTCCTACTTTTAATCTTAAATTTACTCATGAACCCCCCCCCAAAGCATTACAGAAAAAGTATTCACTCCTTTACCAAACGGGAATTAACCGTACCTACATTCCCTTGCTCTTAGACCACATGGTAATGCACTGTAGGTTAGGAGAGGAGTTAGAACTCTTACATAACAGTAACTGGAAAATCAGTCTTTACTCCATTCTAACCCGAGATATCATCCCATGTTGCCTACGTTACGTGTACAATTGCTGAATCCAATTGAATCCCTATTTATGATTCACAGTTCGATGGAAGCTATAATTCCTCAAAAGAAATAGTTTAGGCCCAACTACAGTATCTGAAGCTGGCAGGAAGTAAAGAGGAACTTTGATCTCAGGCATCTATCGTTAGTTTGTCTGACAGACTGTAAAATTGTTAAGCAAAGAGTGGTGTGCGGCAGCCAGTCAGTCAAAACGATAACCTTTAAAGATCTGCACCTCTCTGGAAACTGGCTTCTCGTAAAATTCCAAACATCTGTGCACTTCTAATGATTTCAATGTGTATTAATCTTCCTACTACATCATTCTCTACTAAATGTACACTGTAGAACTGAATGTGCTGGAAGAATTAAGGCAGATGGCAATTTCCCCTATAAATTTTCTTGGGATAGCTGGGATATGCTCTTTATCCTACAATGTAACTATTTTAAAATGTTGCATCACAATTTCGATTACGAAAACAAGGTTATTTTTCTGTTCGTTATAGAAGAATATAGGTATATTGGCCTTTTTTGCCATCTACAGAAAAAAAAATTGCTACTCCAATACTGCTAAACACACATCTATTTTATAAAACAATGCAGCATAATTAGTCAATGTAAGTCCATTTGCTAGGCAATTCACTTAATGTTGAAAGCTAAACCTACTGTATATCATACACTTTATTAACCTTAATAACCTCTTGTCTTTCACATAAAAAATGCTAAGCTATGTTACCCTTTGCTTTCAAATAAATTCCCAAATATGTTCCCTCACAGCTCTATGGGCACACCTCAGTCCTGACCTGAACACTCCCTGAACCCATACAAACAGGGGGCTCAGCTTAAATTCTAACCATGAAACATGCAAATCAGCCTGGTGCACCACCAGCCTCCTCCCATCTGTGTTTTTTTTTTTCTGTTTAAAGTCATCTGCACCCAAAGCACACCAAGCTTAGCACTATATGTAGCCCTTCCCTACTGTTTTGAAGGGACACTGTCCTCTGCAAACAGCTGTTGCTTGCATGCTAACAGGTTCAATAGCGTGCAGCCTGTAGACTTGTTAGACAGTGTTAAAGCCTTCATGCCTGGATCTGGTGCAGCATCAGGCAATAACGTGTGACCACCAGTATGTCTATTTACAAATGAGTGGGGCTAATCAAGGGCTATGAAGGTGTGCATATAGTCTCCCCAACAATTCAGGCTGTTTGAACAGATTAATGCATTGCTTCCTTCCTTGAAACATCCAAATAAGTCACTTGTATTTGTTTTTACTTTGACCTTATTTAAAATATTTACATCCGAAAGCAAACCTTGCCTAAAATGTTTGGCCTACTAAACAAAGTAATAACTAAAACTGGGCCTAGTATAATGTTTGTTTCCGTTTGAAATATTTATAATACGGAATCTGGGACATTGGCCGGTCACTAGAGTTCAAAGCAAGGCTGTTATTCTGTACTTTCTAAAAAACCTTCTCTTCCCTATTTAAGCTCAGTAAGACAACTTTAGCAAACATGAACCGCTACAAGGCCCCCCCAAAGTTGAAGGCCACTCAAATAAGGAAGTGATGTATAGCCCTGTTCAAGCTAGCCTGCACTTTTATTTGCCTCTTGTATTTCAAATATTTCATCTGAGCATTTGAAGATGCACTATATCACTCCCTTTTAATATTTTAATTCATATTCATTCTTATTCATCATTGTTTTACATAGACAGAGTAAAAAGGACTGTTAACTCATTTCAGGTTTACTTCCAGTTCAAAGTAAAGGTTCAGTTCGAACTGAATAAAAATGACCTAATCCCAATTTAAACTGTTAATGGCTCTACTAGTTAGCAACATGCATAAGTAACAAAGCCACCAGTAACCAAAACAAAAAAAAAACGATTGATAAAAATTTGCACCAGTAATAAAACGTTTGTCCTATTTTATTACACGTACTAAGCTTCTTTTTAGTATGATTGTATGTCTTATGACTGAACGTTGAAAGTTATGGATGAATTGCTGGTAAAGGTTCTGAGGCGGATTTCACTGAGCCCCAGTCCCAGGACTAGTACTTCAGGTCAAGACTGATACGGCATTGGCAGTGTTTCATTGAGTTTGCATGGTGCTTAACACACTGTTCCTGACCATAGTCAGTGGCATCAGCCCTTACCATTTATGAATATTAAATTCACAAAATTGTATTTAAAAAAAATCACAGCTGATGCCAAGTGCGACTCTTAACTGCCTTTGCAAAAAAACTACAAACTAAAATAAACAAAAAAGAACATACAGTGCTGTCGAAAAAGTACTGTTCTATAATATCAGGCCACAGAGCACTCATTTCCCAGATAAACCCCAGTTAATCCGAGTTTTGTTTATAATTAGATACACAAGAATACCGTGTTGATGTAACATGCATTAGGTATTTGCCAGGTTTTTTTTGAGCTGCTTCTAATTTGGCCAACACTTAAACAGCTCACTTTTATAGAATGGTTTATGGGTCTGAACCACTAAGTTTGATTTAACAAATACACTTGGCAGCAAAGGGTAGACAATTGGAACCAAGCGGATGACTGGAACTCATTTTTTTACTCCTTTCGGACAGAAAGCTATTGGTGCATACTATTAAGACTCTTGTACTCGCCTACAGTTGACTTGACCAGACTGCACCCAGCTACCTCCAGACCCTCATCTCTCCCTACACCCCCACTCGACCTCTCCGCTCCACCTGCACTAGAAGACTGGCTGTACCTCCTCTACGCTCCCCTGCCTCCAGAGCCCACTCCTTCTCCACCTTCGCCCCGCCATGTTATTTAATCTGTAGTATTTCGTATTTAATTATATCCTGATATAGCTATCACTGACACTGTTATCTGCTCCGTTATTGAATCGTATTTTGTCATATACTTTGCACTTGCTAGAACCGAAGTCATTGTATTTTATCTTGCTCTTAATTGTATTAATACTGAAACGTATTTTTGTTTATGACTGTAAGTCGTCCTGGATAAGGGTGTCTGCTAAGAAATAAATAATAATAATAACTGTGCCAAGGTGGTGCAAAAGTATAATTCATAGAAAGGATGTATACATGACAAGTAAATGACTATTCATGGATAGAATAATCAGTTGACTATGGATTGAATAACTTATTTTTCCCCTTGGTGCACAGGTTATATAATCTGGCATTTGCCTCGCTGATACAAAACCCTGTATCAAGCGTGGGTGTGCAGCTGGAGCTTGTGGACTGTTTTAGCACGTCTGTGCTAAAACATTAAACACAGACGTGTCTGCTGTGAACATTTTTAAAAAATGACAGAAGAGGAGATATTGAGCACAAATTTGTCATTCGCAGAACAGAAAGAAGAGGAGAATTCTGAGAGAGGACCTGTCATTTTGTGGCACTGGAGCTATAATGATTCAATTGTGATTTAGAGGGGAGGCCTATTATCCACTTTTTGCCATTTTTAGAAACACACACTCTACCCTTAACAACCAATATAAACACCACCACAATATTTATAACCTTATCAAATGTTCTCAAACAGAGACATGCGGAACACAACCGTCAATACAGTTATTATAAGCAAAATGTCAGCTTCCTCTTTTGAATTTTTTTTTTTTTTTTTAAAGCAGAAATGGCTCATTTTAGGCTCTTTCTGTGCCTGCCAAACTGGAAGTGAATTTGTATCAGATTCTAATTTTAAATTGTACTTATTCAGCTCTTCTGCATTGTTGGAAGAACAGTCCAGCCACCTGTTTGCAATTAAGTGCTGTCATGTGTGAATAAAGATAGTGCCATTTATTTTGGCATACACCCTGAAAATTAAAATACATACATAGTGTAGCTAGATTATTTTCAAAATTTGGCAGACATCCATGCTTCTTTATCTATTGCATTTCTCACGTGGGTTAATATGTATAGGGATTCAACATCTAAGCATTTGTGCAATATGAGAAGAAAGATCTGTTTTAGCAGTATTTTGAAAGATAACAGAACAATTTAACACTCTGGAAAGTAAAATCCACTATGTTCAAAGGTGCCATTAAGTACCCTTGCTGTATGTTACTGGGTAAGAACCAGTAAATGTTAGCATCAGCCAACACAGTTACAAATACTACATTTCTCACTTTAAAAGCAACACAAACACCAAAAGGAACTGGTTTCAGATCATCAACAGAACTCATTATGCAAAAACCCACGGAAGCAATCATGTAGTGTTGGGATGCTTTTAGTGTATTAATAGTTAATTTCTATTGCAGTTCGTGCTAATCTGAATCGGTTGGGATCAGACCCTTTCAGATTAGTGATTTTTACAGATGGCTAATAACCTGTACCATGCTTATTTATTGGTTCTTTTATGTTTTTGCTACTTTAATACATTGCATGTTTTACATACTTGTCATTAGATTATGATATTGAAGTTTGGTTTCAATAGCTGCTAAAAGAGTACATTTTCTTGTGATGGTTCAGACTCTTTATCAGTTTGGGGTTCAATTACCTAGTCTATAGAAGCTATTAATTGTTACTTCAAAATACTAGTTTTATTATCGTATTAGCTGATAATTCATTGTTTATGTAGTGGTATAGAACTGTGACAGATGTAGGAATAAGTGAAATGTCCTGATGTCCTGATGTGTGAACATAAAACAAGGTTGGATTTGTTTCTTGTATTATTACCAATATAGAACATTGTACATATGGCCCCATAATCTAAAATAATATAAATAATAATATGTGGTTACTATTAATAACATTTTCTCTTAAGTCTCTTGCATTAAAGACAAGACCCTGCCAACTTTCACTACTGTGGGCAGCAAGGGTGGAGACAGACTGACTTTTTTGGGTCTCGCAGCTCAGTTAGGTTGGCTTGGAATGTCCTGTCAATTGTTGCATAACACTGCCATCAGACATTTCAGGTAATAGGGAGCACCTTTCTGTAGTGCTCACTCTGATCAGTTCCTGTACGTTCATATTTCTCATGTAACATGACCTGTCTGACACTTTTAGACAGTCCACTGAGCAGGTTTGATTTGGTATATTACAAGATTTTGCTCATGTGGAATTTCACAATTACAGGTCAGATTTCGTTCACTTTCGTTCAGCCATCGTAAGCACCATAAACAACGCCTGACTGACATCTATGTCATAACATAGCCATTCCTCCCAGAAAAACAGTAAACTTCCTGGGTCTCCTGTTGACTTTGGCTGCTAGCTGCAGTTGTCAATGAAAACAGCCGTTTGGGCAGAGTTGAAAATGAAATTTTGCAATATGATAGAAAACATCAAAAAGTTAGTAGGCCCTGCTTTCCAAGTAATAAAAAAAAGATTGGTCAGGCAATGGGCTATTCAAAATGTGCTAACATTTTGGCATCGATGCTGGCAACAGTGTGGTAGAGGGACACGTTTTCCTTGAACTGGCAACCAATCAGATGATATAAACCCACCTGTATAACAAAGCAACAACAAAGTACTGCAATGTGGTTGTGTAACAATACATATGGGAGAATGGTTTGTTTGATTTACCTACAGAAGAGGGTCACAAATAGGAGATGGTATAGTATATGGCTCATAGTAAAACTAAAATGAAACTTTTAAGAAAAGATTCGACAAATATTTCATTTGTCTCTTTGTCAGTGAAGTTACTCAAAACGTGGGTTTAATTCTCGTTAAAAAAAAACAAAAAAACAATTAACTCAGAAACCAAAATTAATTGTATCTCAGTTTGGAAAAATACATACATAAATGTACACAAACCTCAAATAGTGTACACACAACCGCAAGGTACAATGTACGACACCCATTGCACAGCAGTTTGAGCCATTCCAGTTTTTAGTGTGAGCTTAATTAGACAAAGCATTTTTCACATTAAGACTCAATGGAAAACCTGGAATGACTAAAACTGTAGTGCAATGGGTGTCTTATAATCTGCAACCTCAAAATGAATGTAGTCATTAAACTCCAGAAGGTAAGGCTAAAGGCTTCTAAATTTTAGTCTTTCTAAGAACTACCCCAAAAATGTACTTTAATTTTTGGCAATGACATGCTGAAGTCAGCCTTGGCTAGATCTTCTGCTGAGGCAAGATTGCCAAATGCAATTGGAAAAATAGATGATGTAAAGCAATACAATATAGCAGATTAAGAAAATAATAAGTAAATGATGTTTAGACAGGGACAAATGTAGTGTAACTTAGTGGCGTGCAGATGTTATACAAGTATTAAAAGGTGCTAAGATATGACTTATTTATTTTTTTTATTTCTGTTTTAACATGTGGTTTCTTAGAAATTTAAGCAGCTCTCTGTCTTTTTGTTGACATTGGCTGACACAGACACAAATTGAACTAACGCTCTATCTTAAAAGCAGATCTCCTTTAAAGTCCAACTTTCTTTTATTACTCTTTGGAATAAACATCAACTAGCTTGGACTGAAGCAGCCTGAACTTTTCCAATACAATTAAGCAACTCTGTAATCAACCGTGACACAAGGCAGTAAGAAATTCTATGTAATGAGACTTTGTTTCCTCCATTCCAGCGGGTTCCGGTCATGGAGAAAGAATAATTATTATAATGTAATGACATGTGAAAACTTTGGATGAAATTTTCTGTAATTATGCTTTTATCATATTTAGCAAGAGGTATTTCACTTCTTTTTTCTCACTCAAAATATGTTTGCTGCTTTTAATGTGAGACCTATTCATGCGATGAGGAAGTGAAACTCTTAAAATCATAGTTCTAAAAAAGTGCCAGATACAATCATCTTATTTTTTTATCCTCCTGAAACTGTGTGGAGAACCAACCTTTTTAAAATGGGTTCTTATTCAAATGTGGAAGAGAGGGTGGTTTGTGAAACATCTTCAGAGAACAGTGGTCAGTAAAATCTTTTTAAAGGATGATACAGCAATATTTGTGAAGGAAAGTGAATAGGATGAACAGCATAACAAAGAATTTAAGGAAGTCTTGCAATTATAAACAATTAAAGAAGAGGCTTACAACGCAGAATTAGTGACCGAGATGCAAAAAGCAGGGAAATACAGGGTCGGAAAGAAAATCCACCTGCAATATGCAGCACAGACTTTAATGTAAATGAGCTCACATGACACAGATTCCAGTTGTGTAACAAATGAATCTGCCACGTATTTATTGTACATAAAAGCTACACCCTTCAATGCCATGACCTGAAGAGCAGGAAGTGATAAGGCACAAGGTATTTAAACTTATACATGTATAGTGTGGTAACTGAAAAATCAGCAATAAAGTTAAAAAAAATGTAAAGAACAAAAGGAACCTTCAGCACAATAAAGAGATCCGTGGTACTGAAGCTAATCCTAATATGGCTAGGTTAGCACTCCTGTTTTACTACGATGGGGTTCCAATTGTGTAGCTCTTCCTTCCCAGTCACCGAGGGAAACTTCCCCCACAAGCTAGCCAAGCTGAGATCTGAATAATTGCTGTGTGCCAAGCATACCCCTGCAGGGGACTGGAACTCTAAGCATAGGATAGAGGTTATTGATTCGGTTGCATCACTACAAAAAGAGGCATGCACAGACATTTCTAATCAATGTATAAAATATAGGGCATGTAAAAGTTGACATGTATGTACGTCCTCAGTGCTACAAAGTTATGAGAACAGGCATGAAACAAAGTAGGCTCTTATAGGCCTTATTTTACTACAAAGCGCTCGAAATTTAAGATGCTTGGAAAAACATTCCAATCCCTGTGGAGGCTCTTTCAAGTTAGTTCTGAAGGTTTGGCCAAAAAACATTACTTAAGATTAGACAACTGGGCTATAAAAGATACCTGATGAATACAAATACAAATGAAATGAAATCATTAAGCTTTTTTTAAAATTATTTTTTACATATTTAAGAAGATTGTTACCCATGTTGAAAATATTTAATTTGGTTCTGCACATGTTGCTTTACATTAAATTCGGGACATGTGAATATGTTAGAAATGATACCTTTGCTGTAGATGGAGCTGGAGGACTGGGGTGAATTTGAACACATGAAGGGATTAGATACCACCAATTTCTTCCAAACTGATGCATCAAACAGCAAAGAACCAAAAGATCTTCCAAGAGGAAAAACTAACTGGACCACTTTTAAAACCTTGAGCTGCTGCATCCCTTAATGCTCTTTACTAAGCAAGAATGAGGAGGAAGCACTTAGCAGTACAGTATTTTAAAATGGCTGAGGTGGTGCTAATGAAAAAGTACCACGGTATGTTTAATTACATCCAGCAGTGTTGCACCTTTCAGTTTAGAAATGCCAGCTAATGTGTCTGCTGATGTTCAAACTGTGACTTGAGAGGGAATGTAGTCTAAACAGCAACAGAAGCTATTCACAGAAAGACGTCTGCAGTTTGTAGATTCCAGATCCTTCACAATCAGCCATTTATTTTGTAAACAGTAAGTCAGCAGTTTGGGGAACCGTTGCATAGCTGCATTTCTCCCCTAAGGCTGTGACCAGTGCCACTCTAAGTAATCAATGACTTCCCTCTCCAGAATAATTGATCAGTCGCCATGCTCTACGTTACAGTGTGTGTTGTATGAAACAGGCTTCACATTTACAGTAAAAGGGTATATAGCAATAGCCAGTGGCGTCTCCTGTCTGGGAAGAAGATTAGCTGAACAATCAAATAAAGTGATTTCTTGTGACAGTTATTTCTGTGATGTCAGAATGACCTACAACTGCTGACCACATGTTAAGAGTTATGGAAGTTAAGCATGCAGCCTACAACACATAAAGCAAGTCATAAGGGAAGGGGGGATTTAAAGATGAACTGCCCCTTAAATGTCTTATTTCCAAGTAACAATATATACCTTTGTATTCCTTCTGAAATTTAACATGGTTTCCCAAGATTTATTTTAAATCTTGTAATGAAAAGCTAATTTGTAAGTCAGAAAAACAAGGGGTACATTTTTAAAATGCCCCAGGAAGCCTTTCCAACCTACTGTATAAGGGAATATAGCTTTAAACAAGTTTTAAGTATACATAAGCTGCAGGCTATTTTCAAAACTTGTTTAGCTGATTTGGAGTAAACATTTGGTGTTTAAATCTTTGTTTCTTTTGCATTTCAACCTATAATCAAGTTCTCTTCTGCACGCTTGAGTTTTTTTGATTCAATAACTATGCTCAAAATATTATCCACCTGTAGTTGCGGATCTTTATCAACAGAGTTTTACTCAAGATAACAAGATTTTTTTTAACTACCACCATTGGACTTTTTTTCAATACTGCATCTAAAAGCAGTATCCGAACAGGAGAAGCTAAATAATTTGAAGGCGGCAGCTGATACCTACTTAAGTCACTTAATCCATTTGTTTACTCCAGAGTTCTTGGTTCGTATGATAATAAGTAGTTTATCTGCCTGTCAATGTGGAAGCAAATGTATGCCTGAGGGTCACTGTGTCCTTTCCTGAATTTTTGAAGAACTCTGATCAAAGGGGAAGTGTGAAGCATGCAGTTCTTGTACAGTTTAATTCTTTTTCAATTATTTCCAGACTGCAGCCTCTTGCATGTGCAGCTTTCCTGAATAACACATGAACGCTGCCACCTGCTGCCTCCACACAGTTACTGCAGATCTGTACCAATCCTGGATTCAATGTGTATTTCACTTCCCTTGGATTCCATATACTTCCAGGGTCCCAGACTAATTAACTCTTTAAAACCCATATTTTGTGTAATAATTAAAACCTTTTTATAACAAGATTTTTTTTTTTCATGTTCAAGGCATAATACAGAAGGCAATGCCGTGGCCATGTTCTTTACATAAACATTACAGATTAGGTTATACAGTAAATTCCTCCTCTGCAAGATGATTAAGTTTAAATGAATACTACAGGAGTTTACCAGCATTTTTCGACTATAGTTATTCTTAGGAGACAGAAGAGTTTGCATTGAGATGGGGGTCTAAAAACAAAAAAAGAATATCTTATACTTTATATAGCTAATTGTTTTAAATTTAAGAAATGAGAGATTGCACCAGTACATCTTTTTTCTGAACAGTGAACAAAAAAGGTCACAGGTCCCCTTTCAAAATCTATCAAGTAAACACAGGTTTCCTCCTTGTTTTAAATATTTATTGCACAGCTAAATGCATTATGCATATGTACTTATAATATTTTACTAACAGAGCATTGGCACTAAATTATATTGCATTAACACGGATGGAAATAAGACTCCCATTGCACAGCAGCTTGATCCATTCCTGGTTTTACTATGAGTTTAATAAGACACATATGAACTTGTTACATACATACTGAAGCTAAGCTAAGCCATTCAAGCTTTTATGAAAAACTTGAATGGGTAAACTGCTATGCAATATGAGCCTTATTCCCCTCCTTGATTAATCTACCTCTACCCTATTCTACAAAGATACAGTCTTTGCTGGGATTTGTTTGGTATTCATTATTATGTCAACTTAATGACAGAGGTCTTGTACTTACTTTTCAACTAATTTTAACAACTCTAGTTGATTCTTGCTAAATTTTATTTTAAGGTCAAGCGTACACCAAAAGCAGAATATATATATATATATATATATATATATATATATACACACTTTTGAAGTGACAGAAGAAACAAACTCTTATTACTTTTTTAAAATAACAAAATGAAAAAATTAAATAAAACATGTAAATGGTTGACTCTGTAGGTATTCTAGCAGGCCAACAAATAAGATAGTGGCACTTTACTACGGGCACTAACACATTGTGGAATCTGCTGGAGTTGCCAAGGCATCTGCAGAAGCTGTCAGGAGCAAGTTTGGAATCTGTGCATCTGAATCAGACCCCATCCAAGGAACACCAAGATATATATTCAGTTTCATCAGCTGGATATTTAAAGCTACACTGCCCACACATTCAAGTTAAGTTTTGCAAGGAAGTATAATTCAGATTCTGTTCAGTTCTTCTGCTCACTTACTGGCCTGTTTGTAAAGTTTCTTTATATTTAAGTAAATTCAGCTGCAATGTACACATTTCTCCGATTTAAAACAAACCACAAGCAAAACAGTCATGCGTGCAGCAGTGGGAGGTTATATATTTTCAAGCTTTGGGAAACAAAACAGAAATACAAAAACTGGCAGTTTTACAAATAATCAAACTTTACACGAAAGACTTTGTTAATTCACCTTCTACCACACAATTCCGACAGCATCATTTAGTTTTTACCTCAAAATAACTGGATATAAACAGAAATTCCAGGAATAAATTGCACCTTTACAAGGAAAGAGTATTTAATTGGGAGAAACTGGTTGATGTGAAGATGTCTGTTGCAAAGAGGCATCCGCAACACTGCCATCTGTTAGAGGCAAAAGACACCCCCCACCCCCCCATCAGCCAGTTTTGATTCAGCATTGATATGGTTCCATTGGACGTACTGGGCATGATATAGTATTGTCTGATAACATATAATATATTTGGAAACTGGGAACCGGTAATTGAATGTGGTACTGATCTTTAAGTACCACCAGGACTGCAGAATAACCACGGTCTCCATGCTAACAGTGTTCCCTTTTTCCCACAAGAGAAATTATTTTCAGCTGCTAAATCAGGGTTGTATGGCTTTTTTATTTATTTATTTATTTATTTTTATTCCTCTCTGAGATCTACCCTTTACAATGCTATTTTCCGCAGGCAATAAGACCACAATTCTGTACAACATTTTTGCGCTTGTCATCAATCTGTTTTACGAGTCCTGTTGCAAAGGTTACAGTATTTTTTGTCTTGGCACGGTGCCTGAGCCCACAATCTCCCATTCTAAACATTAACCACCAAGCAATTTGGAGAGCGACTTTACAATTGCTATATCTGTTCTCTGCATCCATAGAAAACATGCCTCCAAGCCCTTCATTAATCCAAACCTACTGTATGTTAAGCTGTAGCGTATTTAATTGTTAGATACATGCTGTAGTTCCCTTTCAATTCGAAGACGACCAACAACATACTTATGGGATATGCCTGCCTATTGGTAGGTATTACTGAGCTCTTTATATCAGAGCTGCTGATAGGCCCCTTCCTGGAGTTACGTCCTCGGTCCTGCCTACTGAGGGATCAAAACAGTCAACCCACAGAAACTATTTCTCTTTTTGCCTCTCAAGATGATAAGGTAAGACCTCTCTGTTTAGCAACTGAGCATAACTGAGTCAACTGCAGTTCCCCTGCATTCTTACTGAAAGCTGGCTTGCCACTTTCGTAGAATCAGTGGCTCTAAAATAAAGCCTCTTATTCTCCTTTCTTCAGCAGCCTGCTTGCTTGCAGGCTGCCTTTTCTTTACTGTCTGTTGTATGTGAGTGACTGCCTGTGCAGTACTGATTTAATGGAGTGCGTGTGTGTGTCTTTTCAAGCCTAAACACTCTGGGGAGAACGCAGCTCCTCCTCCGGGGCTAGGCTCTGCTGTACCCCCGCCGTTGAGCAATTCCGCCAGCTGCCATGTGCGCAGTTGGGCGAAATATAAATAAATCATATTTCAACTGTTATTGTTGTTGTGTGTCCACCTGTGTGTTGACCCTGTCGCACAGCCCCGTTTTGTCAAAATTAATTGCAGTGCAGTTTAAAAAACAAACAAAAAAAACAGCTAGTCAGTCGTGTTTTTCCTCCACCGGGGCTGTGTTGTTACCTGCCCTGCTGTAGAGTAGACTTTGCCGGCTGCCTCGGCCTGCCCACCACGGTGTGTCGGGCCTTCCAAAAAAAGGTGTGTTTCTCCCCTGTTGTTTTTCAGTTCACCCACTGCGGCTTTAGCCTGTGTGTCTCCCTGGTTTATGCTACGCGCTGACCAGGTGTGTGACTACATGCGGTCAGGGCAGGCGCTGCTGCTTTAGCTGCCCACCGGTGCTTCAGTAACTCGGTGCACGCTCAGCCCTTGGTACCGGTACTTTGGCCTCGGTGTCCACAGTGCTCGGTGAACTCTGTGTTTAGCACCTCGGTGCGCATAGCGCGCTCGGTGCTCGGTACACCCAGTGCTCGGTGCATAATGTGCCTGGTGCACACGGTGTTCGATGCGCACGGCACTTTGGTGCCTCGGTGCATGTAGCGCCTCAATGCACGCAGCACAGTACACGGTGCAAGCGGTGCTCATTACGCAGGTGTCTAGTACCTCGGTGCACATAGCTGCGCATGGATCTCCTCAGCCAGGCGCAAGGCACCCTCTGGTACCTTCTGGCACCCAGAACCGGGCAGACTGCTACTGTGGGTCTGGCCCCTGAATGGGACCGCCTGTCTGCCTTAGGGCTCTCAGACACAGTTGTCAGTACACTGCAGAACGCTAGGGCCTCCTCCACTGGAGCGTTGCACGTCTATAAGTGGAAGTATTTTCAAAATTGATGCATGACCAGAGGTCACAACCCCAATTATTGCCCTATAGCAACTATTTTGCAGTTTCTGCAAGATCCATTAGAGGCAGGTCGATCCACCTCTACGCTGAAAGTGTACCTAGCAGCCATATCTGCATGCCATGTCCCCACCGGTTTTTGAAGGGTGCTTGGCAGTCATGACCTCCAAGGAGGGTCGTTCTCCCCGAATGGAGCCTTGATATTGTACTGGAGGCTCTCACGAAGGCCCCATCTGAGCCCATACACTCCAGAGAGTTTAAGTATTTATCTATGAAGACAGCCTTCCTCTTGGCTATCACCTCCGCAAAGCGGGTCAGTGAGCTACAGGTGCTGTCGGTACACAGCTCCTGCATGCGTATTTGGGAAGATGGCAGCAGGGTGTCACTACGTACAAACCCTGCTTTCCTCCCTAAGGTGATCACAGCCTCCTACATGTATCAGTCTGTGGAACTGGAGTCTTTCCATCTTCCGTTCTCTTCGGAGAAGGATAGGAGATTGAACTTCCTCTGCCCAGTGCGGGCATTGAGGTGTTACGTGGCTAGGACAAGAGGTCTGCGTCACTCTGACCAGCTCTTTGTCTGTCATGGTGTACGGACCCTAGGACAACCCCTCTTGAAGCAGCGACTATCGCACTGGATTGTGGATTGTCTCGACTGCGTATGATAGTGCCAGCTTGCCCTCACCTGGGAGGGTAGCCGCGCATTCTACCAGAGGATTTGCCACATCTTGGGCCCTCTTCAGACGGGCCTCGCTGTCCGATATCTGTGCTGCGGCTAGCTGGGCTATGCCACATACTTTCTCTAGGTTCTATCACCTTAATGTAATAGATCCTTCCTTGCCTTCATTAGGCATGAGGGTCCTTGAGGTTGCATGCTTGCACCGGTAACATTGGTTATGAGGTTCTGACGCGTCCCTCGTATGCTGCCGTTCTGACTCCCTCGCGACTGCTCTGGTATACTTTCCCATAAGTATGTTGTTGGTCGTCTTCGAATTGAAAGGGAAAGTTAGGTTACTTACTGTAACCCTGGTTCCCTGAAAGAGAAGACAACCAACAAACCTTGTGAGGTTGCATCGGTCGCCCTCACGGGTTCGATGCAAAAAGAGGAATAGCTTCCGTGGCTTGACTGGTTTGATCCCTCGGTAGGCAGGACTGAGGACGTCACCCCAGGAAGGGGCCTAAGGGCAGCTCTGATATAAAGAGCTCAGTAATACCTACCAATTGGCAGGCATATCCCATAAGTATGTTGTTGGTCGTACTAGTGTAATATACGATGATATTACTTCCCCTAGGGGCCGGGTATTCATCCAACACACAGCAAAAGATCCACTCTGATCCCACCAGGCGATATTATTTTAAGGGTTTAACATTCATTTATTTACTTCATTTTTCTAATATAGTGTATAAAAACACTCCCTATCTGTTCAAATAAAAAGAACAAAAAAAACAAATCTTTGTTTAATAGGGGTGGGCATAAATATCAATATTTTGATATGATATTGTTAATAATTTCCATCTCGCGATATTGTGGGATTAAAAAATTATAATTCACATACACACGCAGACATATTTTTTATTGCTAAATATTGCTATACAAACGCAGTATAATCAAGTTATATTAAAAACCTATACATATCAATCACTGTCAGTCTCGTAGGCAGCCACACATTAAAGTATTATTTAACCATTTTACTCCATTGATTGGCGTTTAGGTACCAAATGTTGTTTGCATGCTGCATTAAGCACTATTGGTGTTATTTTGAGATATGCGCGTGCATCAGCAGTTCATTGCATTTTGTCCGTGTGATTACTTACGCTTTTATTAATGTATTATTAACATGTGAACTTTCGGTGTTATAAATGAGATGTACTTTTAAAACATCAAAACACATCTCAAAATAATGCAAAACTTAGCATGACAACGTAATACTTTTAGAGGTGTTGTGAATCAGTATTTATATGCAGAACTCTGAAGATACAATTACTTTCGGATTGGCTAGAAAGTCTGTGCGCAGTGATGTATAGAAATATTTCGGTTTTGAGGTGGCTGATGATGGAATAGTAAAACAATATAACAAAGCACCACTAAGTTAAAATAAGTATATATCTGTTAATGTCTACATATGATTCATATGGCAATAGTGTTATTATATGTTTCTGTGTTTTGGAAGACTTCGATATTATCAATATCTATATCAAAATCTGTGCACGATATTGATATACAATTTTCATATCGTTGCCTACCTCTTGTAATTACCCCTATATAAAATAGACTATAATATTTTACTATATCTATATACTGTATGTGTAACTTCAACGTGGGACGGAGACACTATCCAGGTATATGCAAAGTAAGTGTGACATACAGACAGATAGATGAACGGACAGGTAGACACCTCCCTTATATCTCCAGAATCTGATAGACTCAATAACTTTAAGTAATGTTAAGACCAAGTATGTCCACTACTGTAGAGAACTGTAAACAGCTTCAGAATCATCCTGGCTACCCACAGTAACCCTAGACCCTATTTACAGTGCTGCAATATATTTATTTTTCCAACCCTCACATGAATAAAAATAAAAGACATATATTTTCCTTCTCCTGTTCTCTTTCTCCAATTTCAGTGCCATATATTTGCCTGTAGTGAAAGACTCGTCTCACATTCTGTATTATTTAAAAACTCTATACACCCCAGGGGTTTTGACTTTCTACTCAAATTTCCATATCACTCCTTCAGGACTAGCAGTTTTCCATTTCAAGTTTTGTAGTTTGTACAGAGAATACCAATAGGGCGCTCACTACAGAAAGTCAGAATTAACTAGACAGCTGGGGACCAATTTAGCTGGCTACTGATTTCCTAAAAGGACACTGTATAGATGGCCGCTGCCTCTGTTCCTGGCCACATCAGCACTCCCCGATAGGAGCTATGTTAGATAGCAGCTTAGGCTGGTTCCAATATGGATACTTTTTCAAAACCATTATGATTTATCTACTGTTTCAGACAAGTGCTTGCCTAACCAGAGAACTCATTTTAAATGCCTACTGTGGAATACCTTTTTATTTAAAAAAATCATATTGTATTTTGTTTAAATAAAATATCCCTTGTTTAAAGTTTGAAGTCAAGTTCTGAAAGCATTTTAAATCTCGTATGATCAGGAATCCAAGAAGTCACATGACTGCAATATACAAAAACAGGTCAGAGGTCAGTGAATGTCATAAACTTTGCCCAATAAGTTTCTATATCCCAATAATATTTCTGCCTGTTTCTGCATTTTCTGTGTTTTAAGAGAAGCAGATATTGCGAGGATGCTTAATTCAGTAGTGTTTCTTATTATTTATTAAAAAAATAGAACTATTAATGTAAAAGAGAATGGTACTACTGTCTATTTATTTTAATGCAATTTGTTTATTTAATAACCATGCAATGGAATTATTTAATTTGCAGTAATATTTCAAAAGTGTATTACATATTTCCAAGAATGCAAGAAATTCTGGTTTTAATCAGATTCTTTGGTTACCATCATATAATCATATACAGGTAGAAAACAGAAGCAGTTAGTAAAAATTGGAACACACAGTTCTTTAGATTTGGTTTATTTAGAGGTTACCAATCTGGACTTTTTAAAAGGGTAATAGCAAACATTTTCCTTGCTCTCATTAGCACAGTAACAAGGTAGTTATCAATACTGCATACTGTTAGCGTGCTTTGAGAAGTAGCGAAAGTAGTTGCTTATTTTCAGTGCTGGTCGTGTGTTTTCCATGCTGCTAGTTGGGAAGACATTTGTGTAACCTGCATATTGTGTTTCACCATTGTACCATGAGCCTACTCACACTTGTCAAGGTCCCCTTGCAGCTGGAGGATTTGTGGGACGGGCATGGTAAGGAGCCCCCGACTTCCTGCAGACTTCCCAATTCTCATCCTTGAGGTGGATATGGGTCACGTGGTAGTTGAAGAACACCTCTGCCCCTGCTTGAACAGGGAAAACGCAGTTGGATATGTGGCATTGAAAGGACGAAGAAAGAGAAGAGAGACAGAGTGAGGCCAAGGTCATACAGAGGTCATACACGTTATGCCTTGTGCCACACAGCAGCATTTCTAGATAAGGCTCAATGATAACCTTAGCCTGACTGGCAACACCCATTTCCTCTGCGGCAGGGGAGATGTTTTTATTTATAACCATACAGATAGAGGAAGATAGCCTGCATAGAACTACATATATAATACAATTTGGCATCTACTTCATATAGCCCATTCATAGTTAGCGAATTAAATTATTTTTTTTATTTTTTTGTTGACTTATTTACTACCTTTACACATTTTCTAAATTCCAGTTATTTAACAAAAAAATATTTGGCTCAGCGATACGAGCACGAGTGATCATTAGATTGAAGGTTTTGAGAACCACATTCATTTTGTGTTTTTGATTCAAGTTTGTTTGATAACATGGTTCTAAGAGTATCAGACTCTCCTTTTTTTGTCAGTAAATCTGTTATAGTTAATCTAACTAAAACATTTTAGGTATCATTAATATGAATCCTCAACAGTCTGATGCTTTCCTTAGACCAGCACGTATGTCAAACAAAAAGGTTTCAAATCACACATGTTCCTGGTTATCTGAAAGCATTTTTAAAAAACGCTTTTCAGCTTTCTTTTAATAAAGAGACTTGAGTGGTCTTCAGCCCAGCATACAGCAGGGGCCACATTTCCTCATATTTTTGTGG
The DNA here is from genome assembly GCA_030684275.1 of Acipenser oxyrinchus oxyrinchus. Taxonomy (NCBI): domain Eukaryota; kingdom Metazoa; phylum Chordata; class Actinopteri; order Acipenseriformes; family Acipenseridae; genus Acipenser; species Acipenser oxyrinchus. Next base: position 13,219,495 of record CM060259.1, on the reverse strand, counting down.
TAGCACATCATCCCACACAGTCTGAAAATTGCAGGAACTGGTAACACGTTAGACATACATGGTACTTACTGTATCAATAAATCTGATACTTTTAAGCGGGTATTTTTCTCTTTAATTTAATTACAACATTTCTCCTGATTGGTTCTGGAAACATTTCCCAAAGCAGAAGCCAGGTTTACTCTGGGAAACACATCAACAACCAGCATGCACGAGGAAACAACATGGAATAAGTACAGAATTAAGTACAGACTATAGTGCTACAGTGAATAGACTCATAAGAATGATACAAATATCTGACAATCTGTCACAGGTGTAGTGCATTCCAATTTGAAAAATAAATAAAACCCGAAACACAAGACAATTAAATTTGCTGTGGTAATTTAGTGGCAGGATATGGGCTGATTAAATAAAATCAATACACTCCTAAAACAGGATGCAATAGTAAATTGCCGAATTTGATTGGTGGCCTTTCATGTCAGAAGACAATACATTTAAAAACACACCACAGAATCACAATAATTTATTTTATTTAAAATGACTCAACCTTCCCAAAAGCCTTTTGAATTATAATTACATTTTCCAAATTGGGTTCATTAAAGTCTCCTTATGATTTTAATAAAGGCTCAATTATCAGCCCTAATCATTATCAGCCAAATCCCTCTTTCTAGGAAATAGGGAATCAGAACTACATTTTGGACAAGAACATTTCTGAAAGGAAAAATATAATTAAGGTTTTTTGTCTGATGCCAATGAAAGCCAGTTAGTTTCCCTGCTGCATAGTGCTCTTCTTAACAAGTATCAGGAGAGGTTTTTGTTTTGGGCTATTGCTTTTTGAATCACTCTTTCTGTTTGGGTCCAAAATCCAACTGCTGTCCCTTTATAAAATGTTGAAAATAGACCTCTTTAGAACAGTTTGTGTTAACAGCAGACCAGAAGATGTCATCGCCAGCTATGAAGTTTAAGGTGGATTTGTAGAATTTGAAAGCCATTCTTGGCAAGCTCTATGCAAAAATGCTTGAAACTGAGAACAGTACAGAAGGGGCTGGCATGGTAGCTCAACCCACTAAAGCCACTAAAGTTGCAACCCCAGGCACAACTAGTGCTGGAATGACTGATGTAAACAACTAGAAAGCTGAACCTGGGGAGTTTCTGGATCTCCACCGAACTGGCATAGGGCTTGTTTCTTGTAGTTAATGAGCCAGATAGTTGTCTACTGGGAAAATGAAGAAAAAAAAACAGGACTGGAGATTTCCCACAACTAGTGCACAGAGCAGAACAAGAAAAGTATATGTAATGGACCACAGGAGGCCGGTGGAGTCATTAGTGTACGGTTGTAGGGTCAAAAGGCCAGACAGTAAAATAATGTTGGTTCTAGTAAAAATAGATTTTTAGATTGAAAAGGACTGACACAACATTTTCTCTGGCACACTTATCTTATTGTTCTTCAAAAGGTCAATTCTTATTCATTGTATCACTGTTTTTTGACACAATTTGAATGCTGATTCTTCACTGCTTCAATGTTGCAATCTACTGGACTGAAGATAAAGGAGCAACCTCTTAAGTTGAGCCAACTATCTCTTTCCACCAGCCGAACCTACTAACAGTTCTTACTGGAGAGTCTGTATCTGGACTGGACAGGTAGTCGGCCAGTAGGGGTCGCTGAAGTGTGATGAGGTGAACTATACCTAACCATTTTTCCTCTTGAACCCTATAGGAGTGGAAAGACCAATGCAGAACTCTCTGCTGGGTCCCCAGGCAAGACTGGCAACTTGACAAGAGCGGGATTCTAGCCATGCTTACATGTCTTATCGTTTAGATCGTTTTGTTTTACTTAAATTTCTAACCAAGCTGTAATTTTAGAAAGTTTAAACTCATGTTTCCTGTTACCCAATCACTTCCTGTACTGAAGTTCAACAACAGTAAACTGCCTTTTTTTCACACTTTAACAATCAATGGCGCCGACAACCACTTTTCCCAACTGCTTTAAATATTAATAAAGAAGTCTGCATGCTGATTAGTGACATAAAAGAGGAATCATGTAGCACATAAAAAAACACTCTTCTCATGGTTTCTGCATTACGGAACAAGCAGCTGAGAAAAACAAGATTAGAGGATGCCCTGTCACTAACACCACATCAAAGTGAGCTGCAGACTACCTGACTCTCTGAGATAATGGCCTACAATAGAAGAGATTCCCCGTAGGGTTATGAAGTTGCAGCTACCGTCCTCTTTCATCACCATTCCTTCCATTGAGGCAGTCAGGGGTTTTAAAATGCTGTGCGCCAACAGCTCTTCATAAAAGCTGGAAATCAAAGGGAATATTTATCAAAAACTGTAGTCGATAGTTTCCTGATAATCTTTAGACTATAATCACACGTAAACCTGGTTTCTTCGAAAGCTTTGAAAAGCATGCAGCAGTCCTAAACGAAGACCAACCTGCTGCTGCAGTAGGTTTCAGTGTAATTCTTTTTTGTCTTATGTAGTGAGTAAAGAAAAGAAAGATCTGTTTTAGTTTTTGCTTCCTAGGATAAAGAAAAGTGGAGGCTTATGAGATCGGAGGTCGCTCACATGCCTGCAGAAGGTCTGTGCTGTGTGGGGACTGGCTGCAGTGAGCAGAAAAAACATAATTGGACATTCCAATTTGGGGGAAAAAATAAATAAAAAAATAATAATTGATCACACTAAATTAAAATAAATAAATGAATAAATAAATAAATAAATAAATAAATAATGTAACTAACATATGCATATGCTCTCACAAATAATAGTATAAAAAGACTTACATTTAATTATTTTCTCTGTTCGATAGTATATCAATAACTTTCTGTAACAAATGTACATGTAAAATGTATGAAATTCAGGCAAATGTTCCTAAAGATATAGTGGCCATGAGGGCATATAATAAGCCCTCTAAAAGTATTTGCTTTCGTTGTTTTTTTTTCCTTTCTAAAAAGACTATTCAAAATTATGAGAAAAGTCAGGGGTCAATTAGAAAGGATGCAAACACAATCGATCCTGTATTCTGCTTTGCTTGATTTGTAACCTCATTGGGTGCCCATGTTATATGAAGTTCCACCTGTAAATGATTTTACACTCTAGGAGGCAGTGTGGTCCAGTGGTTAGTCCAGAAGGCCACCTCTGCCACTGACTGACTCATCGTGTGACCCTGAGCAAGTCACTTAACCTCTTTGTGCTCCATCCTGCGGATGAGATGTTAAATCAATGTCCTATTGTAAGTGACTCTGCATATAATGCACAGTTCACAGCCTACCTCTGTAAAGCGCTTTGTGATGGTGGTCCACTATGAAAGGCGCTATATAAAAATAAAGATATTATTATTATAGTATTATGGAATGCTTAGCTTAGGAGGTAACTAACTTTACAGCCAATTTTATTAGGGTTTATTCATTGAAGTACGGTACCTGCATTATTTCTCTGATCTATCCGAGGCATTCTATTGACTATGGCTAGTGCTGTTGTCATAATGGCAAAATATTTTATTTAAAAAATAAATAAACACTTTTTTTTCCTCTGGTTGATTAATATGTCAAAATGTAATCAAGTTTTAAAACATTACGGTCTTTACAAGGTTTTCTTGCTCATTAGTAGTTAATGAAATATACTTTTTGGAATGTCAAAATATTCATGGCCATAGCTTGTTACTGGCTGAAAGCATGTCAATCAATAAGGGAAGCAGCTGATTGGTCAACTTCGGGAAAGAAGCCGGTTAAGGGGCGAGGACAGTTGCATCCTCCAGATGAAATGACCCAGGAAGTGCAAGACCGACTAAAAGCATGGCTTGCAAACAGAGATTTTTTTAACCTAGTGTATCATGTTTTAAAATAAAAATACATGTGTTTCTTTCAAAACTACACATTTGAGACCTATATAATGTGGATGGCGGAGTAAACTTATGGAAGTATTTTGTTAGCTACAATTACAGGTTTTCATAAATACATGAATAATTATTACCTTTGATGCTTCGGAGAATAGTATGGTGTTGCAGTTATGTACTGTGTTCCCAGGTCAGCAGTACATGTGGGGTCATTAAGACTTCTGCTTCTTGCCTTGTTCTTCCTCCTAACAATGCAAGAGAGATTTTAACAGTAGAGGTTTTTGTATAATGCTTTAGCAACATTAACACATATAGGGTTCACAGAGGCATACTTTTAAATAGTAGTTGGGCTTTGCAAGGTATTAAGGCTGTGAAGAGAAGAAATACATAAACAGCAGAGGGTGCTGCAGGAAGAATAGTCTGAGTGAAGATACCAGAGTTCCTTCCACTCTCCTTGTTGACAAAGAGAAAGTGGATTTAAATGAGGTTTTAATATCAACGTTCTTACATTTTATCTTTAAAAAATAAACAATAAAAAAGGAACCAAAAAATATACAATACAAAATGGACCACTGACAATGCTGCTGAAGCTAGTAAGAGCTTGGTTATCACTCTTTTAGCTATCTATCTATATATGAGTTCTACAGGCGTTTCCTTTGAAATATTATCATAGTGTGAAGATAAATGTGCAATTTCTTGCTCAAGGCTAAAACTAGCATACACACTATATTTGTATTTGACTTGCACAATGACAAGTGTAGCAAGCAGCAGGTTTCAAGGAGGGGAGGCAGCTACAGAGTCCAAACAAAGGTGTACAAACTAGACTGTAAACAAAATGTGTTCCACTAAAAAGGAGTGCAAAAAACTACTGAAGGAAATACCTTTTTGTTGTTGTGTAAAACTGAAAATGACTGTGTAACAGTTTCGTTTAAATCCTAACACCTATTATATAATAGGGTTAAAGGCTTCACAAATTTAAAATGCATACGTTAAAATCTCAGACACATTTCCATGTTACAGTATATTTTTATTTTTGGAAACTATGTAGAATGTTTATTTACTTAACAGTAGTGTAGCTACTCGGTTTCAATTGGGGAAAATTGATGTAAATAAAAACATAAAGCACCATGTTTCGGTAATGCCGTAAAGTGATATGCTTATCAATCCAACTGTACGTCATCAATTAAAAAAAAAAAAAAATCTACTAAATCAATTCTGCAAAACTAACCTGCGCCTCTGGCTTTATCCCACACTACAATATGTGTATTACTGTGCATGTCTCTTCGCAGCGCAGGCAAGCACACAGGCTGCCTGTGAGCCCTGCACCGACTATCAATACTCGGGACATTACAAGAATATTGTCCCATCGGTTCAGTAAAAAAAAAAAACAGATACCGGTGCAGATGACTTTCAGCCGACACTGCAGCGCTTTCATAATGCTAAACTCAACTTTGACCTTTCTTTCCGACACTGCACGTTCTCTGTTGGCCAACCAAAAGTGTTCCCTGGTGTTCAGAACGTAAATAATTTAAGTTAGTGCAGGCTTACTCAGTTTTAAACCTAATGTGAAGTATTTGTATGAGTAATTATTATTCAATTGTGATAAACTTGGTCTGGACATTTAGCACAGTAAAATAATTAGACGGTAGGCCTACCTATCATTAAAGATTAATTTTCGCCGTGTGATGCTTGTCACACATTTGGCTTGACAACCAACTAAAGCAGAGATTATACCACGGAAGTCGGAGTTTGCCCATTGGTTTAAAACGATCATTTATGTTTCCCATTTTCCCATGAGGGGTACTATATTCATAATCACCTCTGCACTATTCTAACAAGCATGCCAGTGACACGAGCCCCCCGTCACAGCTGTACATTCAAAATATGAGCTGTCAGTTACATACAAACAGTCAATCTCAATGACCTACCTGCTGTATGCACATGTAAAAACACAATTTAACACAAATATGGACAGATTTCTACATATACGGAGATATTCGGATACTCTCGATTTCTCTGTCGTTGAGTCAGAAAGCAGTGTGTGAGAAATAGACCCTCATTTTATGAAAAATTAAAACACGTGACCCTTGCCTACTTTCCCGCGGAACTGAAAAGGAAATCGTTGTATGGAATGGTTATTGATCAATTAGCCCATGTGTGTTAATAACTGCATGTGGATCTATTCCAGTGTTTACAAGTTTGACATTCTTTTAATGTCTGAAATGTCCAGGCATCAGTGGCTAATGCGTTGAAATAAAACTCTATATAGCACAAAAATGTAGATTGATGCCACCATAAACTATATGGCACTATACGGCGCCACGTATCTCCCTTTTCTCACAGTCCATTTTTTCAGTGAACTGAATACACTGAAAAAACAGCATATCATTCAGTAATCCTCACTCTAAATTTGTGGGGGCAACTACACAAACATTGGGGCCGCAGGGCAATATGAATCACCTTTATTCAACATTAAACTTTGCACAATTTCCTGTCAAAAAGATAACTGTATCTTGACTCACGCAATGTTTTCAGCCAAATGATGTAATTTTTACATCACGGGTTCACAAGCAATACAACATATTAGGTGGTCATACAAAAGCACATGTTTATGTTTTAATGTAATGTTTTACCCTTTACCTGTTTAAGTACCGGTAATCATAAAGGTGATTTTAATCAGGTTAACATTATCCCTTACAGAAACAATGTAACACGTAAACAATGATTTTCTTTTTATCATTTCCAAAACCAGCTTAATTACAGTGACTGGTATATTAATGATACAACAGGAATACAACCCCTTAATAGAGTATTTCCATCACTTTTCTTATCTACGTTTAACAGATGCTTTATCGGACATATGCAGTGGAAAGTAAATGCACAACATCATTATCCATCACGAGATCACTGAGGGAGTGATTAAGACATAATTTTAATTGTTGTGTTTCCGTCAATAGGGACTGTACTTGTGCTTACATCACCTGTTTTGTGTTCTACGTCGATCTGCCGATTTCTTGAGGACAACCCGCCTTTGGACTTCATCGTTTGAAGTAAGTTTTTATTTGTTTTGCTATGAATTAATAAAAGTAACAAATACTATCATTTCCAATATGAACGGTGTTCGGTAGTTTAAATGTCAGTTTAATAAATTATACTGTATTGTGCTTAAAATACTATATAAATGTATTGCATGTCAGTGATCTCGGAACTTGGCTTGGAACTTGATACTGAATGTTATGACCTGTACTGTTACTTTCGAGGACGTTTTTAATATAGGGTAGTAGTAGCAAGTAGGTTAAATAAAGTGTATTTAATTTGCAAATGATACAAAGGTTACAGGATAATTAACGAAAAGGTTCAGTTGTCAGTGCCGACTGATATTTTCTATTGATCTTTTATCTTAGTAAATCAAACTGACAGGTCGGGTGGCTGTCTAAATTATTGAAAGGTTGACATTTTGGCACATTATTGTACGCAGTCTACTTACTGAAACGGTCATTGTAAATAGATACAGTGTCGTGTATGTTGTATATCGGTGTTTTGTAAAAAGTATCGACGCGTGACTGACAGTTTTTATACAAGAACAAAATCTACCCCTGTCATTTCCGCATGTTTTCAGATACAAATTACAAAAAACAATCACGAAACTGGTGCAATTGTGTTTCGGACAACCAGCAGAAACAGCGTTTAATGCGTTGTCATTGCAATAAAAAGGATATTTCGCCATTGACTATGGAGGGAGGGTGAGGGGATATAGGCTACAGGCATGTATAGATTTGTATGTCCTGCCTTGTGACATACAAACAACCACGTGTTTCTTCTCTAAACTGTTATTCATGCTAGATGTTGTTATAATTTGTTATTTAAAATATATTCTAGTCTTTAATCCAACTTCCAGTGTTTAAAATAAATACAGTACCCACAGCTTTGTAGCATACTGTGATGTATACTAATAGATAAGGATATAAAGTAGTAAAACAGTAATGGGATAATTTTTTTTTTAAATTTTTTTACTAGTTCCAACGTTTTAATGATTATGTAATATTTGTAGTTGTGATATAACTCCCTCATAGTCTCTAATGTTTCTCCAAAGCATCATTATCCATGCTCATGTAGATAGTACTATCGGTACCAACTGGCTGCCATTATCATTAAAAACACCTTTTATAAACATTGATGTTGACCTTAAGTTCCGGTCTGTTTGCATTTGATAAGCAGCTCCTGGATTTTGACTTTTTTTCTGGGCACCCTTCATTACTCCCAATATGTATTCTCATAGCATAATAATGGTTCTGACCAACACCTAAGGGAGGTGTGCTCTATTTAAACACTGGGTCATTTATCTGAGTTGGAGAAGCAGCACACCCTTTGAGCTGGGACTCGTGTTGATGTTTGTTGCTTTCAGGTAGCTGTCTAGCATAGTACCAAAAGCATATTTAGACTGTTCTTTGTTTTAAAGGGTAACATTGTATTTTAAAACGCTGCAGCAGCTAGCTCAGTTAGCAGTCAGCGGGTTCATTCGAGCATGTGAAATAGTTCACCATAATTGAAAAAAAAAAAATATATATATATATATATATATATATATATATATATATATATATATATATATATATATATATATATATATATATATAAAGATGTTGAGATGCTGATGTTGAGATGAGACAATTACATTTTTGGTGTTGTGGGAAGGGGTAGATGCAGTAGCCTATAATTATGGCAATTTTATTTTGGAGAGGGGATTTTAAAGAATGTTACTGTATGTGCTGTAGTGACAAACAGGTGTACACACTCCATAAAGAAAACCAGGCCTACTGCCAAAATAATTTTTTTTAACGCTTTGATGTTTCATTCTTTGAAGACCAAAGATGGCATGGCTACTCCTTGGTGTGGCTTTGTTAATTCACGGGGCTGTGCAGTGTGAAGAAACCTTCGAACAAGATCTGGATCCTGAAGTTAACATGAACATTGTAAGTCACACCATGTTTTTGTTTACTGATGTACGTGTTCTGTAGCCTGTAGGAAGCCCTGTGTTGTCAGAGTTAAAACCCAAGGCTTGATGAGAATACAGATAATGCAATGAGCTGGAAAATCTTTCTTGCAATGAAAAACTATCGGCATTGAAACACCACACAAACATTTCAATTCGTATTTTAGCTAAATACTGCAAAAAGCAGCGTACAGGGTGAATATAAACTTAGTTGCCCAGTTTGCAATGCTGCTGTGGAAAAACAAATATGAGACTGTATGAAATCTTAATGATTATATATAATCTTAATGATATAATAAAACATATATAATAGACAAATAGAGCCTGTATACGCTCAGGGTCACACAATGAGTCAGTGGCTGAGGTGGGATTTGAACCGGGGACCTCCGGGTTACAAGCCCTTTTCTTTAACCACTGGACCACACAAAGGAACGTAAGCGCCCATGTTGAAATCGAACATGCTGTGACATAATGTAGCCCTATAAAGTTTATGCTTTTTTAAGTCCACTGTACTGAAATGCAATTTCAACTGACAGGAATTGGTAAGGTATTTTCTGGCATGGTTATACTTTTTTTAAATCATGTTTAATCATGTTAAAAGTGGTGTTTGATTGAATTATTTCAGTTTTCTGTTAATCACGTGGCACGTTGATATGTGCTGAAGATATGATTTGCATTATCTGCACGTACATTCCCTGTTATGCAGGCTTCCTGCATTCAATCCAGATCGATCACCACCACAAATAATAACTCTTTGGCAATCGTTCTTCTGGGATTAACACCACCAATTGTTGTCTGTGTTTAAATAAGAACATTTTGAGCTGGCTCTGACAATCTGTCTAGGCTGTTTTTTTTTCTTAAGATAAATCTGTTTGGCCAGTTACTGTGACACATTCCCACAAGCTTTTCAAAGCGGTCAGCTTTTTAAGTTGTAAAGTGCACATTTAGTAAGTAGTAAGTAAATCCAAGCACATTTTATCACACACAACCGTTCACTGTTGATGTAGCCTGTCAGCAGCTGATGGAAATTACAGTAGATGCTGAACCGGTGGATTACTCCTTAAGTGGAACAGCCACACTGATGCCCCAAAGGGACTGAGAAATTGCTGTGAATTTAATAATTTACGGACAGACTGCACACCACTTTTCTATCTTGTGGGATTTATAGTTTTGGTATTGGATAATTTATAACCAGAACTGGACATTTTTACCTGTGAGGTTAAGAAAGACAGGATTTGAAATGACTGTTAATGCATTTGGGACTATGTGATGTGAAAAGGCATTATAATCTAGACTTCATTATTTCACTTGGACTCCAGTATTGTACAAGTACTGTGACATTATGTTTTTTTTTATTGTAAATTGTATATCTTTTGCTTGAGGGATATTTAAAAATCTAGGGGTATTTGTTGACAAAGTACTGGCGTACAATGTATATTTTCAGAAAGACATCACAATGCAGTAGGGTCATTACACCTGAAGTTTAAGGGGGCTGTCTTGACCCTCAAACATCAATTCATTATTTTTTTTTTTGGAAAGTCTTGAAACAGGCTTTAAAATTACACTTATTTGTCTAGGCCCCACACAGAGGAAAATGAGATCAAAGTTAATCAAAGCAGGTATTTTTACCACCTTCACAAATGTTCAGCATGTGAGGTATAAGTTACACAACTCGTCTCTTGCAAGCACACACCAACACTGGAACCCTTTTCTCCAGCATATGTTGTTTACAGTATGTATCCTCAACCACAAATGTAGGAAACGCCTCCCCTGAATTTGGTCCACTAGAGCTGGAATGACCCAGTATCTGTGATAATGTAATTCATTGGCTAAGCATATTCCATTCTGAATCAGCCTGTTAAGTTGTTGTCCTTTTCTCTTAAAATAATAATGAATTATTTCTCTTTGCGTCCTGCAGAGTCAGATTATTTCCTATTGGGGGTATCCGGCAGAGGAACACAAAGTAGTCACCGAGGACGGCTATATCCTGAGCGTTAACCGAATCCCATATGGAATAAAAAACAAGGGATCCAAAGGTACGAGTAAGACAGCCAGCCTGTATTGCAGCTGGTTTCACAGGTAATGTAAGGTAGGTAGTCTGAGATTAGTGCTAGTCGGGATCAGTGAATGGGGAATCGGTGGCTGTGATTTACCAGTTGTATTTTTATGACAAATGACAATGGAATACAGTTTGTAATTTATACACTAGCAGGTCGCGATACATGCTACCAAAAATGTTATGTTAATGATGGGCTACTTTGTATGAAGTGCAGTAAGAACAAATGATCATTAATGATGGACTAATAGGTTAAAAGGCAAAACAATAAGATAGGGGAGCATGTATTCATACCAACTATATATCATTATTGAAGAACCATTTAGTGGATTTCAAGTAGGCACTATATGTATATACATTTAAGTGTACCACAGTTCCTGTACTGTTTACTGTGCTTTTCCCATGTCTATACTATGAATTTCCTGTGCTTTAGTATGGACACTTTTTTGTTGACACACTATGTTGCCTTCTAAGACAATCTTTAGAAAGTCAGAATCAGTCACAATATGTGTATTTGGTTTACCCTTGCATTGAAGCCTTACGCCTACTCCTACACTTTGATTAAGCAGAGCTGTTGATTTATATGTCATTCCTATCTCAGCCCCCTCACAGATATCACCAATGACATTAGTCAACTCCTGCTGTGATAAAATGAATCACTTTAGAGCTGTAACACCATGAGCGTGGAGTAGATAGCATGCAGATAATCAGGTAGTTGACCCCGGGTAGAGCTTAGCATTGAATTAGTTAGGCCATTTAGATGAGGTCACCTGCCAGCCCTCAAAAACAAACCCCTATGAGCTGTGATGGCAAATGGACCTGTGTGATTTTTCCTGTGTAGGGTGCATACAAATTGCTTTAGCTGGTCAAAAAAACACGTAACTCTTCTTACTACTATAAAAGACTGCATATGGAAAGGTTTAAAGGGGAAGTAGCTTCAAAATTCATTCTAATTCCTTTTTACATATCCCTTACTATTTTATTGTGTTGGACTCTTACTTCAGTGCTGAGTTATTATATATATTTTTTCTGTATCTGACTTTATCTTTTGAATTTGATTTGAGATTGTTTGGAGCATCCTAAGTCTTGGGTCTGAACAGCTTTTCTCATTCCATTCAAATCATGTTATAATGTAACCGTTCGAGTCTGCCAGCCCAACCTATTCTCTGATTATAAATATAGCCAGGTAACGGCAGATTTTGAGAAATGATAATGATGCTGTACTGGAGCAATATAACCCATAACCACTCGGAATGATTGCAAACACAATAAACTCTAAAGGAACTATAACATAAGAAATGAACATTAACATGCACTGGTATGTTTTGTAATTATTGATCCATAGAATAGAAATAGAAATGTGTAATCTGATCCACACTGGTCTGCCTCGTTTTGCTTCTGTTACTGAAGTAATGAAAAAAACACAGTTCTTATCTTATTTGGAAAACGGATCAAATAAAAACTAATTCCAGGGCAGATTACCAGCCTCTGTCGCCCATTCTACTCAATAACAATGAATTCCAATAAATTCGCTGTGCATAAATCCTGGAGGTGTATCCCTGTACCGCTGGGTAATGTTAGCTTTATCATTTCATTTTGCTCTCCTTCTTTAAAACAATGATAATAAAAAAAACACCTCTTTAAATCTTTCCATGCATTCCAGCTGAACCTTCCCAGTAAAATCTAATCAGGATGATTTGTGGTGTTTGTCTTTGCCATTATAAATGTAGGCAGATGATGTGTTTTTGTTTGTTTGTCAGGCCTCCTAGGGCTAACTTGAGTTTGGTAATCTCCAGTGATTTGTGGTTCATTCGATTTCTTTAGTTCAGTTCAGAGGGTGAGAGTGCACAATTTGCTCAGGCAATATACATTTGAACATGAACCGCACAAACTGCTCCCTGCATTCCTCTCCTATCCAGTCTTTACCAAACTCCCTTTTTTTAAAACTAGATTTTTTGAAGGCATACGTGATACAAGGATATACAGTATATTGGAGGTGCCAATGCGTACAAGTAACTATGTCAAACAATTGTATATGTACATACAGTAGATGCAGGTCATGTTGATTTACTTTATCATGGTACCTCATTATATTGTAAAACATATGTCATACAATGTTTGCAGGTTTTTTAATGATTTTTTTTTTTGTTTTTTTGTTTATTTTTGTTTAAGTTGTCCACTGCAACAAAAATCATAGGAAACCACAGTTAGAATCAAATTCCAACACATGTATTATTATTATTATTATTATTATTATTATTATTATTATTATTATTATTATTATTATTATTATTATTAGAGTACAAGTACAAGTGTGACAAAATACAATTCAATAATACAGCAGATAACAGTGTCAGTGATAGTTACATCAGGATATAATTAAATACAAAATACTACAGATTAAACATTTGGCAGATTACAGTACTCTGAAGTACAGGATTACATGCAGTAAAATAGGGGGCAGATAAGAGCAAGTAATGCACATTTAAGGAATGTAGAGCTACAATACTCAAAAACTAGAGCAAACATTTGGTTTGTGATTGTAATGATGAAGGCTTCAAAGAAAAGAAAAACAATCTGTAATATTAAACGCTCTCTTGAGAACTGCCGTGTGTGTGTGTGTGTGTGGCTCTGAAGCAGAGGTTTTCATCCTCTGGTTGAGATGGATTTAAGATTGAAACTAGATGGCCAGTTAGCTCCCTCTGCTGGTTTGAAGTAGACATTTGTATTGTTTAAGGTTCTGGATTTTAAGGGTGTTCCTTGTGTTTTTAAATGTCTTAGTAAGGTTGTTTTTTTTTAATTGATTTATTAAATATGTACTTCATTAGCGCATCCTTAATTCACCTGCTATCAAGCCCTTGAGCTCTCTAGGTGTTTCTGAAAAAATGTTCTCAGTATAACAAAATTAAAAAGCCCATTGCCTTTTTAAACCTGTTTTTGTTTCCTGAGCTGAAACTGAGAACATTATAACACACATTGTACCAAATGTGTTTAGTATTTTATTTTCTATATTAAAGTGTTAACATTTTGTTTGTAGAGCTGAGGCCTGTGGCATTCCTCCAGCATGGCCTGCTGGCAGCCGGGAGCAACTGGATCACCAACCTGCCCAACTCCAGCCTGGCTTTCATCCTGGCCGACGCTGGCTACGATGTGTGGATTGGCAACAGCCGGGGCAACACCTGGTCCAGGAAACATGTGACGCTGAGCCCAGACGAGGATGCATACTGGGCTTTCAGGTAATGAGGCAAAAGCACTGCTATCCAGGACCCCTGCGGCTGCAATTACCTCTGCAGATTCTTTTGTTTTTTTAGTAAATAACTCTGTGTAAAAGTGGACTGTCCAACACAAAGGTATCAATAATGACAGTGGTGTTAGTTTAAAGCATTGAAGGTCTAGTGATATTTAACAGTAAGTAGAGTGTAATGAATGTGAGTAAGCTGTACATTGACAGCGCAATTGTAAGTGTGAGCATTTGTGAGTTTTGAACTAAAAATAAATAACGGCCAACCCTTTCCTTTTTTATCTAGCTTTGATGAAATGGCTAAGAAAGACCTCCCTGCAGTGATAAACTTCATTACCAAGAGTACAGGGCAGGAGCAGATCTACTATGTGGGGCACTCCCAGGGCACTACCATAGGTAAGTGGAACTGAGGTTAAGCAAAACATTCTGAAGATAAGTTACAGCCTTGACATGATATTACAATGAAACCTGAATTAGCTGAGGATAACAGTGAAGATCAGCACATTACTAACTTTAAATGACCTAGAAAGCAATTTGAGAAAAATCAAATGGGGTTTTTGTAAAGTAAAAAAAAAAAATATATATATATATATATATATATATATATATATATATATATATATATATATATATATATATATAATGCTTTACTTATGTACAATTTTTTTTTTAAACACATCACAGCTTTTATAGCCTTCTCTACCATGCCAGAGCTGGCAAACAAGATCAAGATGTTTTTTGCCCTGGCCCCTGTGGCTAAAATTTCGAATTCTAAGAGCCCCATGACAAAACTGTCCATTGTTCCAGAGTTCCTGGCCTGGGTAAGTCTTCACGCGCCCTGCATACAAATTATTAGCAAGACTTTATGGGCCATATTTTCAAAGCATTTCCTCCATTCTTTAATTTACTCCAATGACTTGGTTGTTTTAATTAAATTCCTAAGCTTTACTGGTGTTGATAATTTATCTTTGAGACCGTGTTGTTGCAGGTGTTTCTAATTTTGTTCAACCTATCTGTCAGTAGGGTGCAGGGCCACCATGGGCAACCAGGGCAGGCTCAAAGTTATCCTCTTTGAGGCAGTTCCTAAAAGATCAGTAATGCCAACCAAACCCCAGCTGTGTTTTATTTAAATCTGCTGTCTTGCGTGCCCTGAAAATGACTTGTAACATAACTGCATTATGAATTAAGCAATCATGTGAATGTCAGCCCATTTACAATTTGTTTTTTGTCTATTACTCTTGCTATGCCAGCTCTGTAGATGTTAAATGCGCTACCCTCAAGGCAGTTTTGCATGCGTTCTGTTCTTCTCAATCCATAGGAGCTTTTTGGAAAGAAGGTGTTTTTCCCCCAGAGTACCTTGATAAAGTGGTTTGCTACTGAATTCTGTAGTCATGAGCGACTCGATGTCCTGTGTGGCAACATTTTCTTTGTCCTGTGTGGTTTTGATGAGAAAAACCTAAACATGGTAAGTGCAGACTTGTGAGGTTACAGCTGAACTTTGCTTTTCCAAAAATATTTGTTAGATCATGCATAAAATACACTGTTTTAGGTCCACTAACTAGTGTCTCATAGACGTGGGTCATGCATTTCTAATGCAGCTTGTTTTGTTTTCTAGTCTCGTACCCCAGTGTACACGACACACTGTCCTGCTGGTACGTCTGTTAAGAACATGCTTCACTGGAGACAGGTACACTTTCCTTTAGATTCATAGGATTCTTACAGCACTTGCAGTTTAAGCTCCTATTGAATGCATTTTCAGTGTACTGTGAATTTACTTTTTTAAATATTTGTATGGCTAATCTTAAAGGAGTAATTTATATTATAAACAATTTAGTAAAATATAATTTCTCACATGTTTTATATCCTGGTTATGTCTATTTCTGCTTAGATAATTATTTTTCATGCTTGCTAACTATTCTAGCATAAAATTGCTTTGGAAAGATTCTTCAAGACTGAGCCGGGGAAGCATATTAGTGTTGCACTGTGAACCTAAGCCCACAGGAGAAGCATTGTGTATTGAAGCTTGTGCAACACTGAGAAGTTTCCCGACCTCTTCAGTAAATTAAATTGGCCTTAAGGAGAACTGAGCTTTGGGTGTTATTTTACGGCCCAATAACAATTGAATGTATAACTTCAAGCAGACACTTCTAAACCTTTCAGTTCCAGAGAAGGGGTACATTAATTACTATTCTTAGAATACATTACTTTTTTTAGCAGAAACATTACTTTTACACAGTTAATAGGATAGAGAATTCCCGTATGTAAACATATGTGGAAAAATGGCACCACTGAGATTCATGTTGTATCCATGGTAACAAAAGCAATTATTTTTACTTTGTTGTATCTGTGGTGGCAGCCTTAGGGTTGGTTTATACTTCCGACTGCGACCCAATTTTAGAATTAATTAGAACTAGCCATTATTTTCAGTAATGCCATAATACTAAAAAAAAAAAAAATCACAAAAACTTCATAATTGTGGGGTGATCGCCCTGACTATGTCTTGACAGCATATGTAATTTATTTTGTATTTTTTTATTTTTAAGTTGGCCAAGTCTGGGAAACTTGGGGCTTTTGACTATGGCTGGAGAGGAAACATGGCACATTATAACAAGGTAAACTAAATTAAAGCTACATCTTATGGTGGAGTTGTATTCTCCACTGAAGAGGTTGAGTTATATAAGATTACCACAGTATGAATTAGAGAGGGAAGTTTAGTCCCTTAATTCCTTTGTTTCAGGTGTGAAGTCTAAAGTGTACCATTTATTTAACTGCTACTAAACGTTTAGCCATTCATTAAACGTTTAAACTAAACTGAATAGGTAGCTTTCTTATAGAACATTTTATTGTGGTACATTCTATATTGCTTATTAAATGGGGAGCTCTGTTTTACCAGCTTAGTGCCTAAAACTTCTTTGAGACTTGGAGTAAACGCTACACGTTAGTTGACTGCATTCATCAAAATATTTACAAATATTTGTAGATGTGGAATTCTACTCCTTGGTCTTTCTGGGAGATGGACAACAAAGATCTTAAGCCGATGGAAACACCCTAATGACCTCATAAGTGCTGTGTATTATTGTTACAGTTTGAGTTTACAGGTGCAGTAGAGAATACATTATTTTTCAATTGTTTGTACCAAACTCTGATGGAGCAGAACTGGCAACTCATCATAGGCTTCATAAACCATAAATTGCCTTTTATCTCATCTTTTTCTTTCCAGTCGACTCCCCCGCTGTACTATGTAAGGGACATGAAGGTCCCAACAGCCCTGTGGTCTGGTGGGCATGACACACTGGCGGACCCCAAGGATGTGACTGTGCTCCTCACCCAGATCCCCAACCTGGTCTTCCACAAGGACATCCCTCACTGGGAGCACCTAGACTTCATCTGGGGCCTGGACGCGCCAGAGCTCATGTACAACCAAATTGTTAAACTCATGAATCAGCATGCTTAAAGCCTTCGGGGACCAGAAACTAGGCCTTTTTGAAATGTTTCTAATGGGTACATTTTTATCAGAACCAAATGTTTCCAAATATATTGAGCCAAATCTAACTAAAACAAGACATCTTTCTGATGTTCAAATTGAGGTGAAATTGAAGGGGAAAAAAATGTGGTTGCATAAAAGTGTTGAAAAAAGGCTTTTGCCGATGACTTTCTATGCAGTGATGTAATTTTGTTAAAAATGAGTGACTTAAAATTATTACAGGATCAACATATATTTAATAATATAATGTGAATCAGTAACATTTAAAACATTAAGTTTGCCTTATGCTTAAACTACTTTTTTAAAGACGTTTGAAAAGAGTAATGCAGTCTTATTTATGTTAGTTTGAGCTATATGTCATGATATATTTCTGTTTATACCAGGTTGCAATTTGACCTATTTTTTGTGAGTGGAAAATGGTAAGGTCAAAGAACTAGCATAAAAACAACTTGTGAGAAACTTACCTTTCTAAATGTTCTTGTTAGTACTGTAACATTGCTTTATACCCCGTTAATGCATGACATATTCAAAGTAGCTGAAAAAATTGAAGTATTTTTGGACACAATAAATATATTTTTCATTGAAAATGTTTTCTTTTTCTTTCCATAACACACTACCTCCTAAGATATCCTGCAATTGTGTCTTCCATATGTCCCCTTATATAGACTAGAAGATATATATATATATATATATATATAAGGTATAAACCACTACGGGCCATGATGTATACCTGGCCTGCGCGTATAGAGGAGCGAGACTTTTAACTTTTTTTTTTCCTTTTACACCATGTGGCTTAATCAGCTGCATCTGTGTTGAATTGTTTGGAAACTGGCCTCCATTTTGACTCCCAACCTCCCACGTGGGTCCCAAAATGGCTGTCAGCAACCACTCACCACAGTCCTAAAACCCCTGTTATCGTACCACAGGTATACCCATACATATATATATATATATATATATATATATATATATATATATATATATATATATATATATATAGATATAGTTTAGGCTTGACTTAACCTATTTTTCAAATTACATGTTCAATTCAATTCAATGTTCAGGTTGTATACAATACATGCTGTATGTTTTTAATTAAACTACTGTATGCTGTTGTAATGGGACAAACCTTAATTCTTCTGTACAATACTGGACTTGAATAAAAAAACCTTGAATTAATGGACATTTGTAATTATGTTTGATGTTTGTAAACATTGTGACATACCGTACAATGACTGGAGTACAGTAGCTGCAGTACATAATGTGTTTTTTGGTATCCTCTGCTAGCATAATATATATAATACAGACAGCTGTTCACCTGGACATCACTAAAAACAATACTACTGACACTTGCAGTACTGAAACCTTTACTCCTAGTACTGAATCATTTGTTCAGGTTATAATTCTATGATATGCAATAGTACCAATACTGTCCAGTGGTGTGTTGTACAATATTTATTTTTACAACAGCATCATGGTACAGTCCGTGCAAGGCTCAATCTGTTTGATTTTAACTACTTATACATTCAACCACTTACAGTGCTTGTATTATTAAATAAACATCTTAGCACTTAAGGTACATTTTATTTTGTATGTTTTATTTTATTTTTTACAGTAACAAAACATCCCTGAAGATACAAACATTTTGAATTGTAAAATGTAACATACTGTAAAGGCTACTGTTTTCATGTCAACAGTTTAGATGCAGTACTGTATAACGTAATGAATTCAGGAAGACTGCACAGTTATGTTTTGTACACCCTGAATAAGAGTTAGGAGCTGTTTGGGTTTGTATTTAATTTATTGAAAATGTGATTATATTTACAAAAGACTAAGAAAGTGTTCAGTGTTGGAAACCATTACAGGTCCAAATCAAGATGATTTCTTCAGCATTTGGACAATCTTTGGAAATTTTAACCGCTCTGCAATATCCAGTGGAGACTCCCCATCCTGCAAGAAAAATAATAAGATACTATCAGAGTCAAGAACCTGTCTACCCTGCTGAGATCATCTTTAACCCCAGCATACACGTGGGAACATGTTTCCAGAAACATGTTTCTACAAAAATTGTCAGAAAACATTGCTGGGAAACTTTTTCAAGCAGCAGGTGATCATTCCTGCTGCACACTCCAAAAATGTGGTGCTGCACTTATAATTGCACTAAAACTTTGTGAAGTTGTGTGCACAAGGGAATGTAACCTACATTGGCTGATTGGTTAAAGGCAAAATATTTCTTGAACCCTGGTCTACTCTGGGAAACATGTTTCCTTATGTATGCAGAGCTTTATGGCAAGGAAAAGGCTCTACTGCCCAGTTTAAAAAAAAAAAAAAATTTGTTTGACAGGCAATATTTTAATTGATCAAATTACCCCAAAGTATATTGTTAAGTGTCCTATAAACAATGTAATATAGCAGTATTGTCAAGTTCAAAGTTAATAATTACAGTCAGTGGTTAATAAAATAACATTGTATGCACATAATTACCTGGTTCTTTATTGTAAGATCTGCAGTTTTTTCCATGAGAAGAGGAACAATTTTTGTACTTCTCATTTTGCAAGCATAGTGAAGGGCTGTGTTGCCTTTCTGCAAAGAAATTTGTTTCTGTTCAGTAGAAGGTCATATTTAAATGTACAGCAGCTGACTTTGATGCATCCACTAATTCCACTGTTGCATTCAGTATTAGCGTCTCCATTTTGAATAAACTAATGGATTAAAATACAACATACTGTATACAGAGTATAACAATATAAAATATATTCAGCCATAAAGCCCCAGATTCCAGACAGAGACACCATGAACATTTCTTTTGGAGAATTCACTCGAGATTAAAATGCTGTGTTTTTACAACAATGAGGAATTCCCCTGGATTGCATCAACTATCTCTCCCTGCTTGATCTGTGCTTTAAAAGTATCTCATTCAATCCAGGGATGGCTTATTCCAATGGAGTACAGTAACCAAATCCACCCTTTGGTTTCTTATAATGAAATAACCATAATTCAATAAATACATGCCAACTTCCAGTGTATAGCAGTATCAAGACCATCTGTTCCAGCCTGCCTTTGTCTGAGTATCGGAAGCTTTGAATGTACTGTATGTTAGATACAGAGATATTTAGATGTCCCAGACAGACAGGCTGACCCAATATTCAAACTAATTTCCCTATCACTCAGTATTATAAACACGCAGGGCCTAGAGCCACAAATTAGGCTTTAAACAGGACAAAGCGTATTTCATTAAAAAAAGATACACCTTGGGTGTCGAGTAAAACATATAATAAATGATCAATAGTGGTGCTGCTTACATAGTCAACAGCATTGACATCCACGTCTGTGTTGAGGATCAACGACACCAGAGTTGCAGCCCTTCTCTTCTTCTGTTCCTGTTACAGAAAATGAGAGGTTCTAATATTGATGTTCTGTTTTAGTTTGGAATATAACTGTACAACAGACAGTGCCATAATAGGGACAACAGTTCATTACAAAATTTACCACCAAGTAATAAGGACAATATATAATTATCTGGTCCATTATGTTTGCTGGTGAGTGTTTTGAATAACTATTCTTTCTTCTAAAACAATATGTTTTTCCCTAAAGTAAGCCTTTCCAGTGAATCATATCTATAATGGTACACTCAGGTCTGATATTCAACAAATAAACATACAGTTATACCTTTTTTTTAAGAGGTTATGCAGAATATGTAATATTGTTATCCAATTTAAATTAATTGGTAAGTTTCCAACCATAAGTAGTTTTGAGTGACTGTTATTCCGTCTACGACATTCTTTCAAGAGAATCAGCGAAATCAGAATGTATTTACCACATGTTGATACAATGAGATGCTTTCGGTGTTTAGTAATGACTTCACCTAGGCTTACAGCAGTTAAAATATTTACAGGAATAAATCAGACGCACCATTATAAAGAAGCCTATTAATAAAACAGGCATCAGGATGATTATTATTAGATAGTCCACATAAGAATATGTGTTCCGGATGACGTAATGCAAACACGTCCTCTTTTTCTGCCAACAGAGAAATGAACAGTTAGTACAACATACACATTTTAGAAATTAACCATCCTGTACTGTAGACACAAGGTACGGTAAGGTAAGTATAAAATGACAATGAAACTTGGACACAAGCACCAAACAATGGGCTGAAAGGGTGGGGTTACAGATGGTGCTGCAGCTGACATTTAGAAGTGTTTATGAATTAATTGATTCGAGGAGAGCGTCCATCGACAAGTTCACAGTTTAAAAGAGCAGAATGCTGCTTTCTCACCAAGACAGACCAAACTTTGACAGATGACACCCTTCTGTTCAGTTAGAAACAGTTTTGCACAGCTGTGGTGCAAAGTTGTCAAGTGCCTTTATAATCACAGATTGGAATGCAGGAAAAATAAATCTGTGTTACAAAGACTGAAGGAGATATCTAATGTGCTGTATTACAACTAAATCAACTAGAAGGAGGTCTATATTATACCTGCATTGTTTGAAGTTGTTAACATGCTGTAGGCATGCATCTGTGCTGGGGTTAATGAAAAAATAATGCAACTTCATCATTAAATGGAAACTGCTTGGTCCATAAATAATTCAATCAAATTTGTCAAAGAACAGGGGGTTCATAAAATAAGCTTTTTGCAGCTGCAGGAAGCAACACTCTTGCATTTTCTTTTGTGACTGAAATCACAACTAATGGATACATTGATCTAAGTAGTAGTGGATCAATCTACTGCCATGCTTAGACAATAGGGCCCTTTGCTTGCAAGTCTGTAAAAAAATAAATAAAATGCCAGTAGTCCTACTTTTCATTAATTTAAAACAACAGCCTTTTTCACTAAAGATGCACAGTAAGATGTTTGATTTGTCCAACCTTTGTACATAAATTCTAATTATCCCTGTGGCTGTACAGTATTTAGAACTGACACTTTAGTGGCAATGACAATGTAAAAATATTTGTTTTAAACCCATTTCTGGTTAATGCTGTGGTCTGCTGATGGTTTACATTGGTTTTTCCTAAAGTTAATGTGCTGCTATTATAACTGCACAACAATGGTATAGTGCTCCCTCTTTATAAGGCGGCCCTTTGTGTTGCGGAACAGGTTATGAGGCGGGACTGTCATGGCTCCCATTTGCCCCATAATGCCATTGCACTAACACTAGTATTCTCGTTATAAGGTGGAACACAAAACAGCGCGGTCTCTTAATTCCCGACTATGGGGTTATAAAGGGGGAGCACTGTATTTAATAAGTGCTCTGCTATCTAGTGTAATTTTCAACCAGAACAGGGAACAACACATGCCCAGAAAAACTATTTAAAAGTTTTTAAAATACAATATTCTTTTTATGTATTACCTCATTTTTTATGTTTGTATCTGCTTTTTGGTGCAAAAGGTACTTGACAGTCCTGAGGTGACCATGTCTGCAAGCAGCTATTAGGGCTGTATCTCCGTAGCAGCTGTCCTGGATGTTTAAATTCTTGCTGTTTTCCTGCAGCAGAGTGTGCACTTCTTGTACATTATTTTCATAAGCTGCTTGGCAGATGGGCTACAAACCAAACAAAAGACGAGAAATGTGATTCATTAAAGACATGCAGGTAAATGTCTTCTATTTTTCCAACCCATCCCAACGTACATTCCTTGAATGTGGGTGTTGTTTCAAATTTCCTGGAATCACAAAGGGTGAACACCTTGTTTAAAGATACAGTAACCCTTTGAGGCACTGCTCCAACAAAACTGTAATTACAAGGGTTATTAAAATGGTGCACCTTTTGCTTTAGCCTGACAATAAAAAGTGTTAACTTACCGGTATTTAACCTGCACAACATTTATAGCCACTCAACAAGCACTATTGGCATGTATGACACAGCCTATAAAAAGTACATCTGCTCACTTTTGGTGTTCACACTTACAACCAAGACCAGCCCAGGAACAGTGCATACTTTAAAATGGACAGAAAAGAGGAATTTGAAAGCAACTGGACCACAGACCACAGCTGAAGTGTGCAATGTTGGCAGTAAAACATTGCTACATCTTCCTTAACAGGAATCAATTGGGAAGCTTGGTAATTTTATTCTCGATCACTGCCTGGAAATTTTTTCATCATGTGCCAAAGTGTTAGTTTTGAAAGTACATCAGTTACAAAACTCCTTTAAAAGTTGTTAAAAAAAATTTTGTTGAAGGGAAGCTGCACAAACTTTCTCAATAATGATGTCATCTCACTTGTTTGTGAAATCTCTAAATTCTGCATTACCTTGTATATTTAAACTGTAACACTTAATTTGTGTCAGTGCCTGAATGTTCTCCCAGTGTCTCACCACTACGTAGACAGTGACAAGTGAAACACAGATACACAGCTTTGTGTGCACATCCTGCTCTGGCATGCTTAGTATCTATGTTATTCCTTAAATTTGGCACACCCTGGTACTCTGGTTCAAACATAGTGACCACACCAAAACATATTCCAATAGTTGCCCCAATTTGTAATTTCCATAATATCAGCTGATCCTATTAATAATCAGTTAACATGTAGTTTTGCTTAAGCTAATATGACATGCTGTACAGTATGCACATTTGTTAAACTGTACATTTCAGACCTGCATACAGTATCAAAATTTAAGTGCACAACAGCTGCAATTTTTTTAAATGATGTAATTTTCCATTAAAAAGATTTGCAATTATTTTTAAAACTTTTTTTTTTAAACTGTTGAATGTGTCACCTTTGAATGAATTAAAGATCCTGACATGTGTTGCCAAGAATGACCACTTTCATTCTCTTGAAATCTGGCTGCACCAGAGTATCAAGAACAAGATTGTAACTGTGCTATAGCAACATGTTGGCATTGTTAACACGCTTCTCTCAGTTTTTAACTTCAAGTCGCTGTTTTACTCTGTTGTCCAAATCTCTGTATTCACTGTGGAGCGTATGTTATTGAGGTACAGTATGAATCTGGTAAGACTGCTTAGTTTTTAAACCAAGACAGGCTAAAAGTGAGGTTGATTTTCTGAATCAGACACCCCTATTTTTTTTCAAAACTAACACCGTTATTCACTTAAATTATATTCTCCAAATAATAATATTCATTAGAACATGTCTACAATCCCCACAAATTAATATATTTTTCCTGAAACCTACAAACAAGTAGACCTTTGCATCTCAAACTGTAATCGAGGTGCTGAAAGTGCAGTGGACTTACACTGTCAAAGTTGCTGTTATTGTAAGTTGTGCAACAGATACTAAGACCAAGATGGTTAATGTAAAATCTGATACATTTGTATATTCATATAGTTTTTTTCCCCTCTTTGTGTTAAAGCAGCAGTTACCTGTCAACTGAACCTCAGCTAAGCAGCGTCTGGTACGCTGCCTAAGGGGTAGTTAAAAACAAAAACATTTTTGCGGGTAAAGTTTCCTTGAAAACTGACCCTAGGTTTTCTCCATAGTTCAAACTGATGTATCAAATGCAATTATACTGGTTGGGATGAAGATTGTTGTAGTCCTGTCTGGCATTAACATATATACTTATATAAACACATCGACACAGTTAATACTGAATAGAGTAATAGGAGTGTGTGTGTGTGCGTGCGTGCGTGCGTGCGTGTGTTAAAGCATTTAAGACGTCTGTTTATTGATTATCGACTGCTTTACTGCGATACAATATCTGTAATCGGATTTAAACTACACAGAAGTACATACATTACTAGTTTTTTTTTTTTTTTTTTATCAACCCCTCCACCCAAAAACAAAAACAAAAAACATAAGTGGTGTTGGCGATCAAGCTGTAAATACCTGGATGTTAATGTGCGTTGGGCAACAGTATCCAGGATCTACTGAATTTACAGGTGGTCTATTACAGAATTACTACCGAATATAAGAAAAAACAAATATTTTCAATGGAATGCCAAGACACTTAGTTGTGTAAAGAGCTATAGCATGTTAAAAACTCTTATTAAAATGTTTGACACTCGAGTAAAGCTTTGCATGAATAGTGCACATGGTCATAG
This sequence comes from Acipenser oxyrinchus oxyrinchus, assembly GCA_030684275.1. Taxonomy (NCBI): domain Eukaryota; kingdom Metazoa; phylum Chordata; class Actinopteri; order Acipenseriformes; family Acipenseridae; genus Acipenser; species Acipenser oxyrinchus. The sequence goes on along the minus strand of CM060259.1, from coordinate 13,193,889 downwards.
TTTTTATATAGTCTGCCCTGGTCGCTATATGAATTCATCTTATTATTTTTATTGTTATTATTTCACACCAAAACACATCACCATTGTCAATGAGGGAGGTTCAGACAGGTATGCTGGTGTGTTGGCTTCACTTTAGGAATCCGGCTAAATCGGAGGATCAAAAATATGTGTTTAACTGACTGTTCCATCAGAAATGTTTAACTTGATTATATTTCAAAAACAATAAAAACAAGAAGCAACATATAATTTAGCTGTTTCGTGTTTCAATAAATGTAATGTCTTGGTACTGTACCTCTGAATATAATATCCCCATTGCTCGTCTTATATCACGTGGCAACTCTGCAAACTCCACTTGGTGATTTTGTGGCAGATCAACCCGTTGTTATTAAATTATACTCCTCGCTCTTTATGACTTTGAAGGACTTTGAAACTTCCAAGTTATGTGAGACGGCGTTTCTTAAACTTCTTGTTGCTACAATTTGTCATCACAGTGATGCAAGATCAAGGAGCCCAGCCTCGCCTGGTGGGTGTGGTTTTGTAGATAGGATATAGCGTCAGGAAGGGAGCAAGGAGTTTCCCGTCACTTTAAATGACACCTGCTTCCTGGGTCGTAACTAGAGCTGAGATTCTACCGAGGTCAAACTTAGGTTACAGGTTATAGCTGGCCGTATTTATATGACTGCTTGGTATTCACTATGCAACCTCCAAATATTATGTTACACGGCAAACCAACAGAGAAAATTAAGGAGTGTTTTGTACTTTACCAAAATTTTTACATGAGCATCAGCATCTATGATGCAAAAAAAACAAAAAACCTCGGTGGTCTCACAGCTAGTTACAGCCATGCCTGCTTCTAGTTTTGGTGTGGTAAAAAGAAGGAGCCAAAACAGAACTATCTGAAATACTTTTGAGAAATGCAGTGACTTCGTCTGGCCCGCGGACAGGTGTCGTCTGACCTGCGGATGCCTCCTGATAGGACTGTATCAAGAGCTGAGCGAGAGCGGAACTTCAGTTTAATATTACTGCAAAGGGGGCTGTCATGGGGAATTCCCCGTATGACCTTGATATATTTCTAGAAAATTAAGTGTTTTGCAATATCGATTCCAAAGTACAATAGGCTACTTGCTGATTGTGATGATACGTTTATGTCTCGCTATGGTACTGGAATCCTCACAGTCAGGAACGCAGAATAATAACATCAAACGAATTGTAGCAGACATATTATTTTTTAATGCTTCATTGCGTTATGACAAACTCAATGAGAAACGGCACTTTCCTACATAGATATGAACGCAGAATAACATCAAACAAAATTTAAAAGTGGCACTCATTTTTATTTTAAATGCTTCATTGTGTTATGACAAATTTAAAAAATGGCAGTTTCGTTCTGCGGTCAGCTTTAAAACACTAGGTGCGATGGACGTGACGGCGACACGTAGGCAGTCCTCTACAGATTCCTGTGTCAGACTGTTTCCTGGATATGTTTTTAATATTGTAGCTATTCTATGTTGGAATAAGCCGCTTCGCATGTCTAAGTAGATCCAAACATGGTCTTGCAAGTCACCCGCTCTGCGGCTTCCCGCGGGTCATTTGGCCCACAGTCAAATGTAATTGCCGACCACTGAGGTGTGGTTTCTGTGCATCAGGTGCGCCATCTGGTATTCCAAGGAATGTCGTCCGTGTGCAACATACCCGAATCTCACTAGGGTAATGTTTCCGACTGACAAGGACTGCTAACGGCATAACATGAATGTATCAATCTGCTCGACAGTGTGCCATACAAGCGTAATATCGCTTACCACATGCGGTATTCGCAGAAATGTGGTATGAATTAATTCAAATTTGTTTCCGGTGGCAAAAAGAGACTAAACCATCTACAAACTACACTATCATACCATTTTAGCTGCATTACACGGGATTATCTTGAGCAGATGCTAGTGCGTAACTAAACAAAAAGATTCAGACCCTTTCCAAGAATTACGCACACCAATCTTATATAGAAAACAAAGGGTCTGTAACAGAGAAGATACAGTACCTAGCAGAAAAGGAAATTACAGTACATCAACTAATACAAACATAAAAACATAGTATTAATATATTACAATTCAAATCATCAAAAATATATACGTTTACCTGAGTAATTCTAGACAATTGCGTTACCATATGTTACAATAAATAATGTGCAACACATTATTCATATTTAATGTAAGTTATGCACGGTACACATAATGTAGTTTGCACACCTTTTGCACAGGAGGACGAATTGTATTCTACCCCTATACAAGATGAACGACAGCAGATACAGCGCATGCGTTTCAATATTATAAATCACTTGAGCGCCGTCGGGGTTTTCTTAATTATCATTGTATGCATTCATTTACTACCGCATAATTTAACGTATAACTAAAATTGCCCATACGTAGATACAGTATTTGTCATTGTGTATTCTTCAAAATGTTGAAGCCACAGTTCTGTGTCATGCATAACTAAAACTCGGGTTTGTTATGAGTGGACACTCCACACTGGTACAGTACTCGAATAATTTTGCACTATTACATTATCATCTAGCACGCCACACGCAGTAAGAAAGAAAAATCAGCTCCGGTACTGTGTTACACTGTAACCTTGTTTTGTCGTTGACACATCCGTGCATTGAAACCACTGCGCTGTTCCTTCGGGGATTTGATTAGGGGGCTGGGAAAGCAAGGCTCCCTTCCTTATGCAGTGAAATACTTCGCGTGAGAGCCCGCGTTCAGCCATTTTACAAACGAGAAAGTGTAACATTCTGCTTGTGCTGTTCATTATAAACAATGCCTTTACAAGACAAAGCTAACAACACGAGGTTTGGGATTTGAAAACAGTCATCGTCGCTGCCCTTAATACTGATGCGGGCAGCTGTATTTGCAGCGAATTCTAGCATGTGCTCCATGTAACCGAAAGGGATACGCACCAGGGAAAGAGGAGGCACAGATTATAACTGGTAAGCTTTTTTATTTTCATTTTGATATATTATTATACTATTTATTTATTTCAAGGGTTTTTTTGCATTTATACTAGAAACATCAATAATACGACAAAATACGACACCGTTTTCTTTACTGCCAACTATATTGGTTGTGTTCAAAATTGTGAATTGGATTTTTAAGATGTGTCTTTTTAGCTTGCTTTACCAATGTTATGTCACGTTTCTTTTTTAAACAATAGCTTAATATATTTGGTTAACGGTTTACTTTAAACAATTATTTCTTGCTAAATAAAAAAATTGATTAAGTCCACAATTTTACATATGTTTCTTGATAAATGCTCATAGGTCACGGTTGTAGTCCACGGGGATTAAATTTAAATACATTATATATATATATATATATATATATATATATATATATATATATATATATATATATATATATATATATATATATATAGACACACACACACAAAGTTAAAATGCACGTTCTAAACTGTAAAAACACCCAGATTAATAAATTATTTTTGAAGTATACCACAATGTACAATGTTATGACATTTTTAATGTAGGACTTCTATAAATACATTATTAATAATAATAATAATAATAATAATAATAATAATAATAATAATAAATTCGGTGTTACAGATTTAATTACAGTACTGTCAAGATTATTGCACTCAAGGTGATGGTTCTAGTTATAGTACATGCAAGAACAACTTAGATGATAGGAATAGAAAAAATAGGCATTGTGAACGGTTACTTGGACAGGTGCTTCTTTTTTCTGAATATAGACTGCTGTTCATGCTTCATTTGCTGAGCAAGAAGGAAGTGAAACTCACTTTCACCCACTGCACTCAAAAATAGAGCATACAACTATGATGCTAAATCTGTGACATCTAAAACATGCACTTTTCAGTTCTATACATACTATATGGCCTGCCACAGTCTTAGGACTGTTCCACATGAAACATTACTGATTTGTGTATTCTGCCCTTAATCAAAGTCTTTTAGATCTGCAGACTTTACCCATCATGACTGAAACTCATTTTTTAACAGGGAGATGCAACTTTTATATATTGCATAATACATGTCTGGGATGCTATTTGCTTAATAATAAATTTAAAAAGATCAGTCATGTGTGGAACAACCCTTGTAAACAGGTATGTGCTGCATATCACAGGTGTTTACAATGTTCTGTCCACCTCCTGAATATGTTCAGCTCTGTCTTAAATTCACAGCAACATACTTGCCAGGTATACATAGTCTGTAATTTACCTATTATTATTATTATTATTATTATTATTATTATTATTATTATTATTATTAGTTTATTTAAGCAGACACCTTTATCCAAGGCGACTTACAGAGACTAGGGTGTGTGAACTATGCATCAGCTGCAGAGTCACTTACAATTACATCTCACCCAAAAGACGGAGCACAAGGAGGTTAAGTGACTTGCTCAGGGTCACACAATGAGTCAGTGGCTGAGGTGGGATTTGAACTGGGGACCTCCTGGTTACAAGCCCTTTTCTTTAACCACTGGACCGCACATTACTTTCTTAATTTTGTAAAAGCAGTGTTTTTCAATTACATATATTTTACTATTGGATTGTATATATTTATACTAATTGAATAGCAAAATCCACTCCAGAATCCAAAACAAACAGTGAAAAACAAATCCAAACACGATGGAATGCCTGCTGCCGTCTGCGCTTGGCTGTGTTTTTTCACTTGTTTCTTACACCACCTCAGCACAAACCATTCGTCCATTAAAAAAAAGTTACACTGTATGAGCAAGGGACGAGGAAATGATAATTGGCAAATGTATGTAAAAATATGAGAAATGGCATCGGAAAAGTGAAAAGTTTACAATGTATAGTATTAATGGCATTATGTATTCAAGCTTCCTAGAAAATGCTGCAGTGTTCCGCAATCATTTTGTGTTTACCATATTCTTTGACAGTCTAGCCCATTTTATTAGTTTGTTTTAGAAATTTTACCTTTAAAGATGGAACGCTTCCCCCTCTCTAATTGAAGGTCTCCTTTTTGTCCTTTTATTTCATTAAGATGGAAAACAGACTTTGAGACAAGGCACCACTGCAGTTTGGATTATTAAAATACAATGCATGCAAAATAGTTTGAATTAGTTCATTTTCTATCTCTAAATACGGTTTATTCTTTTTCAGTAATACAGTGGTAGTTGCTTTCTGTGATTCCACTACATTTTCCTGGTACTTATTTGCATTGGTGGTTAATGTAACCTGGTGAAAGACGACAAATCATGTAGCAGGGGGAAGGGAATGAATGCCTCCTTTGCAACACAGCTTATCTGGGAATCAAGGGTGGAGCATCAGCAACCCATATTAATCTGTAATGTGGACTCAGGCGTGGCAACACCCCTTGGTGGGGGGAAGGTACAAAAGATAAGGTGGAGACTTGTTAATGTACAATATGAACCCAGCTTTCCACTGTGATTGAAGGCATTTTCATAAAAAAAATGTGCCTCGCAGGGAAACCTAAATAAAAGTTAGTGGTGAGACCAACATAACTTCGTTGTTATTGGTGGTATCAGGGGTGAAATTTTGCAGGTACTCACCGGTACTCTGTACTGGGACTTATTTTGATGCCGGTACTGTGTACCAGGACTTATTTAATCTGCTTTTCATCGAACACGGATGCATTCCATCCACTCACACAGTCCACTAGCACAACGGTTCTCAAATGCACTTTCATTCAGCACAGTTTGTGCTGCTTGCATTCTGTTTCCTCACGCTGCTTCTGTTTCTGTTAGCTGCTATCACAGTTGGGGTCAATTCCATTTTTTCAATTCCAGTTCCATTTCCAATCCCGGTTCTCTTTTATAGAATTCCAATTCCTATTCCATTTTACGGTATTGTCTTTACTGAGGTTTATGCCGTAGGCTTTATCAAGTTACCTGACAAGTTAATTAAGCTGTTTACAGTATTTGTTTGCTCAATAAAGCCTTTATTGTAAAATGATTGGAATAGGAATTTGATTGATTAAAAGGCAATTGATTAAAAGGTACATGTTAAGCATAGTGATCAACGTTGTACTTTGTTGTGATCCTCGTATTTTCTGTAATAAATGAAAACCAAAATGGTGAGGTGTTTTTTTCTTTGTACAATGCTTCCTTTTCTAAAACATTTGAAGAGTTTAAGTTAATTGTGAGTTTTCACTCGCATGCACATCTAAAGTAAACCACAGTAATGATATTGCTTTATAAAATGTGTCTTTTGCTACTTTTGTGCAGAAACCACAATACTAGTGATAAAATAAAATATAAGTCTACATTTATACTGTTTCTGCCTGAAAACCTTTTTCTGGAATAGATCATGGTAAGTAATCTACACAGAAACACAACAGAGAAGCACACAGAACATATTATTGTAAGATAAGTAATAAGTACAAAATAAATAAAAGAAACAGGCATATATGTTTTAATCCAGGCTATTATTGTAGCATGGCCAGGTCCTGTTGTAGGTGAGTACCCAGGGTCTGGAAAGTATGGGGATGATTTCAGAGAATACTATGGAGATTAAAATGGCCAAGGACATCATTAGTAGTAGTAGTGCCTGTTACATAATAAATTGTGCTTAGAAGTTTGACTTAGACCTTTTTGTATCATTTTTTCATAGCACAGTTGTTTTTTAATACCATTTTTTATAACATCATTCCTTTTTTAGGATGTCTTGAAACAAAACTCCCTCTACAGCAGTTACTGCATAGTGTAATATTTCTTAATGCATGTCATTTAAGGTTTAACTTAAGTGTTATATTACAGTACACGACTGAGTGATACAAGCAGAGGATGCGAAGCTTTCAGTATTTTCAGCTTCTGTTTATGGTGAATTGGTTATAATTGATCAGTTATTTTTTAAGGTCTATTTTGTATTTATAAATATATCGTGTACCAATATGTATAGATTTTTAAAGTATTTATTCATTGGCACTCAGATTGTCTCAATTTTTAAAATGTTTATACCCGGCTGTGCTTATGAGTACCTGCACTTTTTTTGTTGAGAATTTCACCCCTGGGTGGGATTGTTCAAAAACTATGGTGACCCTTACATTCTTTTGCAATTTACACATGTATAGTGACACTATCTGCTTTCGACAGTCTGTATTACTTGAAGCAATGTCTTAGACAGCTGCTTTATAAGTGTTTATTGGAGGATAAGAGTTGTAGGATAAGAGTTGTAGCAGGGCGGTAGCGAGCCCTGTACATTTATTTGTTTATTTATTTTTAGATCGGGGTCTCCCCCTCCGCCCCTGTGCAGTGTATTTTGTATTTGTTTTGTTTGATTTTATTTATGTATTTATATGACAGCGTGCCGCCGTGTTATTGTTTTGTTTATTTTTAAAACGTGTTCTGGCAGAGGCGAGATTGGTGCTCGTCCTCTGCCAGGAATAATTAATAAACTTGTGCAGAAGGTGGCCATCTCCCGAATTAATTAAGTGGTTTATTTTGTTGCTAATCGGGAGATGGTCACCTGAATATAAAAGCCTGCAGCTCTCGGCACTCATGGTGGGTGTATTAGGAGCGAGAGTGGAAAGAGTGAGGAGAGAAACACGAGTCTAAAAAGATACAGGATCAGTGAAGGCTACAGCTCAGCCTGACCTGTGTTTCGTATATTTTGTGTTCGTGATTTTGTTTTGTTTACCTGTTTTATTTTCGCTCTGTGAGCAAGTTTCTTTTTGTTAAAACCTTTGATTTATTTTTGTTATTTGTAAATAAAACAGCGGCTAGCCACGTCATTTACTTTAACTGCAGTACTTGCCTGGTGTGTGTTTACCTTCCTGCTTCTGCCTGACGTCACCGCCCAGTCACCCTGTCACAGTTGTGTTTTCTATAAATTTGCTTTGCTATTTTTTTATTGTCAGTCTTATAAATCCACCCAATAGTGGAAACATTCTTCTGTAACAATGGGGTTATAACGCAATGGCCATTTTAGAGAAGACAACAGTTGTGGCCTGTATTTTCTTACAGGAGATGACCTCTTCTATTGAGAGTGGGTGGAACTTGATTTTAGTGCAGAAAAAGATAATATTCTTCCTAACAGAAGGGCTCAATAACCTTAGATACAAGCTGGTATCAGACATCCACACAAAAAGGGTTGAAAGGGTTGCTGCTTGATTATGGTGTGGTTGAATAATACCTTTGGGCCGACCTGGTTTATAGCAAGGAAATCTAGTAAAGAATGCAAGCTTCCCACTTCAAACCATTGTGTCACTTTTTTATGTTGTTTTAAGAGCCTCTTTCTTATCCACTTACAAAAGTACTACATTATATATATATATATATATATATATATATATATATATATATATATATATATATATATATATATATATACACACTTACTGTTCAAAAGTTTGGGGTCACTTAGAAATTTCCTTGTTTTCCATGAAAACATACATGAAATGAGTTTGAATAGGAAATATAGCAAAATGAATAGGAAATCTAGTCATTGACAAGGTTAGAAATAATGATTTTTAATTGAAATAATAATTGTGTCCTTCAAACTTTGCTTTCGTCAAAGAATCCTCCATTTGCAGCAATTACAGCCTTGCAGACCTTTGGCATTCTAGTTGTCAATTTGTTGAGGTAATCTGAAAAGATTTCACCCCATTCTTCCTGAAGCACCTCCCACAAGTTGGATTGGCTTGATGGGCACTTCTTACGTACCATACGGTCAAGCTGCTCCCACAACAGCTCAATAGGGTTGAGATCCGTGACTGTGCTGGCCACTCCATTATAGACAGAATACCAGCTGACCGCTTCTTCCCTAAATAGTTCTTGCATAGTTTGGAGCTGTGCTTTGGGTCATTGTCCTGTTGTAGGAGGAAATTGGCTCCAATCAAGCGCCGTCCACAGGGTATGGCATGGCGTTGCAAAATGGAGTGATAGCCTTCCTTCTTCAAGATCCCTTTTACCCTGTACAAATCTCCCACTTTACCACCACCAAAGCACCCCCAGACCATCACATTGCCTCCACCATGCTTGACAGATGGCGTCAAGCACTCCTCTTTTCATTTGGTCTGCGTCTCACGAATGTTCTTCTTTGTGATCCGAACACCTCAAACTTAGATTCGTCTGTCCATAACACTTTTTTCCAATCTTCCGCTGTCCAGTGTCTGTGTTCTTTTGCCCATCTTAATCTTTTCTTTTTATTGGCCAGTCTGAGATATGGCTTTTTCTTTGCAACTCTGCCTAGAAGGCCAGCATCCCGGAGTCGCCTCGTCACTGTTGACATTGAGACTGGTGTTTTACGGGTACTATTTAATGAAGCTGCCAGTTGAGGACCTGTGAGACGTCTGTTTCTCAAACTAGACACTCTAATGTATTTGTCCTCTTGCTCAGTTGTGCACCGGGGCCTCCCACTCCTCTTTCTGTTCTGGTTAGAGCCAGTTTGCGCTGTTCTGTGAAGGGAGTAGTACACAGCGTTGTACGAGATCTTCAGTTTCTTGGCAATTTCTCGCATGGAATAGCCTTCATTTCTCAGAACAAGAATAGACTGATGAGTTTCAGAAGAAAGTTCTTTGTTTCTGGCCATTTTGAGCCTGTAATCGAACCCACAATTGCTGATGCTCCAGATACTCAACTAGTCTAAAGAAGGCCAGTTTTATTGCTTCTTTAATCAGCACAACAGTTTTCAGCTGTGCTAACATAATTGCAAAAGGGTTTTCTAATGGTCAATTAGCCTTTTAAAATGATAAACTTGGATTAGCAAACACAACGTGCCATTGGAACACAGAACTGATGGTTGCTGATAATGGGCCTCTGTACGCCTATGTAGATATTCCATTACAAATCAGCCGTTTCCAGCTACAATAGTCATTTACAACATTAACAATGTCTACGCTGTATTTCTGATCAATTTGATGTTATTTTAATGGACAAAAAATTTGTAAGTGACCCCAAACTTTTGAACGGTAGTGTATGTGTGTGTATGTATATATATATATATATATATATATATATATATATATATATATATATATATATATATATATATTAGCTCAAAGAGCGACAAGCCCAGCTAACTTATCTTGGCTGTCCATTCCTTTTCAACCCAATCCATCTGCTGCTGTCTTTTTTGATGTATTAGCGCTGCAATGTTTATCAGTATCCAGAGAGTGCCAAATTTAGATGCAAAGCAGTTCACGAATCATACATAACATTTTCCCGTTGCATTCGGGAAGCATGCAACAAACGTCCTATGTTCTATTTTAGCCATTCGGTAACAAAGCCAGACGTTCTTATGTTTCTCTAGGTAACCAGGAACATGTAACGTATGGAACGATGAAGGAGGCAGACTTCATTTGATATCTTGTAACAATTGTAAGTCGCCCTGGATAAGGGCGTCTGCTAAAAAAAATAAAAAAAATAAATACTGGATCTGTCTCTATGGCAAAAATGGATTTGGCTCGCTGGCATTACTGCTGCTAAGAAAATGATAGCCCTGTGCTGGCAGCCTCCGCATTCCCTGCCCTGGCATCAATGGTCTCTTGCATTCTTTGACATTATTTATATTGAGCTTTCTATCACTTGGGTTCATGGGGTCAGGGAGGGGGGACTGTACAGGCCTGGGGAGCAGACGCAGATACCATTATGGATATGGGGGAGAAAATGGGAATGTTCTGTTTTGAATTACTGTATTGTATTTATCATTTTCAAATAAAAATTTGATCACAAAAAAGTCACATTACACTTTGAACTGCTACTGTGGGGGAAAAAATAATTCCTGACCGATGTGAAGGAAGCCAACTCTGAACATTCTATGCTATGTGGCTACTGTGTTTGATATTGACTTGATAATTTAACCCTTCAACATTTTATTTGTATTAACTACAGAGTGCATGTACTGTACAAGTAGACAGAGTCTATCAAGTGGATCAAATCTAAGAAAAAGCTGTCTTCAAGTCCTCTATTTATTACCTAGTTATGATTTCCTTGTTTTAAGGTTTGGGTTTTAAATTCCTTTTTGTTTTTAAAAAGGTCAGTTAAGAGTTTTTTTTTTTTTTATAAATTTAGCCATTGCCAATTATTTTTATTATTTTCTCCCAATTTTGGAATGGCCAATTATGATTTGAAGCTCAGCTCACCGCTACCACCCCTGCGCTGACTCGGGAGGGCGAAGACGAACACACTCTGTCCTCCGAAGCGTGTGCCGTCAGCCTGCAGGCGCCCGGCCAGACTACAGGGGTCGCTGGTGCGCGGTGAGCTGAGGACACCCTGGCCGACCTAACCCTCCCTCCCCCCGGGTGACGCTCTGCCAATTGTGCGCCACCCCCTAGGAGCTCCCGTCTACGGTCGTCTGTGGAATAGCCTGGACTCGAACTTGCAACGTCCAGACTACAGAGCGCATCCTGCACGCCACGTGGAGCACCTTTACTGGATGCGCCACTCGGGAGCCCCTCATCTTCTCTGAGTTCAACTAAATTAGTCATTTTGCTTGGTGCCAGATGGCTGTTTCTATGCTGTCAATATATTCTTTATGACGTTTGTTCCTCCAAACTGTAAAGTATTGTTTTAGCACAGAATAACTGGGTCTGGGGGCCCAATGGCAGTGAATAGCACTTACCATATAATATAATCAGTATTTGGAAAGTTCAAGAATGATTATGAAATAGACCTAATATGTATCACTTTTGAAAAGTTCTAGTAATAAATAGTCTTTAAGGTATGAAGGAATTGATTCTACCCAATAATGAGTGAGAGTCTGTGGAGAGCTGCAGTCGAATCTAGGTAAGGAAATCAGGCTGCTGAAGAAGTATTCCTCTGTGAAGATTATATAATACAAGGTCTCTCATTTAAAGATACAGAGGCCTTTTTTTGTTAATTCAATAAGTAAAAGCTTTGTTTTAATTTTACTTTGAATGCTTGTCTGTCTATAATATCATAAAAATAGATTACCCTGGTTGTCTCAATCCTTGTGAACAGGTTGAAAAAAATCTAGTCAATCTAATAAATACATTACCAAATTCCCTAAGGGCTGAAATGACCTCCAGACTAATGTATATATCACTGAGCCAGATGTCAATAAAGAGCATATTTTTTGCAGACAGATGATTTACTAATGTAAATCCTGTCTGCATTATCGTCCACTCATAAGATTTGACAAGTCATATGATCAAGGGTGTGTTGTTTTTAAGCCATGGCAGTACTCTAAATGTTTTTTGTTTTATGGGTGCATGATAAAACACTGAGGCACGCTGAGTTAACTGCTTTGATTGGCTGATAAGTCAGGTTTAAACCTTGGTTGCAGTTAAAGGAAGCTAAGTCTAAAAAGATAACAATGGATCGTACAATGTTTCTCCCTCATGTCGTAAATGTATTTTGTATTATGTACAAAACAAGATTTAAATGCATCAAAACAGACTTATAATTATTTGAACATTGCTTGAGTTACAGCTCTATGAATAGGGCCACTGTTTCATTGTCTTTGTGAATGCATTTTAGGTTTGGCAATTCAATTATATATTAAAGAGTGACCTGTTTTCCTTCAGAGCCAAAAATACTTTCTGTGTGATTTGCAGATGGAAAGCTCCTGCTTTCAGCTCTTTTTTGGTAGTTAACCTTAGATTTGTGGACAACTGTGTACCATAAGCATTGAAACAAGTACAGTGATTTTAAATTAATTGGATGCATTATCTTGCTGATACGTCTTGTTATATCATGCCACATTTACATTTTTGCATACACCTATATCCAGAGACCCATCTTTCCAATTGTAATAAAACTTGGTTAGGACAGTCTTTAGTGCAAATTTGGAGAGTAGCAGAATCTGGGGATATAAGGAGATGTCTATATATCTGTACGTCTGTACATATGTTACACATTTTAACATTTCTTATAGAGAACCACTTATCTAGTTGTGATGGACATTCTTTTCCATCTTTGAGTACTAGAATGTGGGTAAATGGTGGAACACTTGCATTGTTACACATACGGTGCTGTAGGTCAGTTCCACCTGTCATTTCATGATATTGACAATGCTGTTTTTGTATTTGCAGTGATGGTAGGGGATGTAAATTACTAGCATACTTGTTAGGCCTAATGGCAGCACAATATGGCTGCCATTAGGCTTATCCGTGGTGAGTCCATTACTGTCATTCTGTCAATACAAGCACTAAAATCACAAATAAGAAACCAATACAGTAGTTTTAAAAAATGAATTGTTTTTTTAATGTTATGATATGGAGTGGCACAGCACAAATCTGAGTTTTTTTTTATAATTCGCTAATATTTGTATAACACGGCTAATTAAATGGCATTCTATTGCCAATTAGCAAGGAAAATGAATGGTTTTGTTCTTTATGTCCTGTTGGAGGGAAGGCAGCTGATTTCTGCAATTATAGGAAGTATCCATAAATAAACTCCTGGAGATTTTATACACAAGAAGATGCAGAAGGTTAGACGACCCACCAGGGACATGCAGATAAACCTTCCTGGTTTATGAAAGGCTTGAACCATTCCATTTTAGAAGCTTAAAATAGCCTGATGTACAGGACTAATTTCAGGTTTCATATGCTGTGCAAGCAGCAGTTGCAGTTCAGATTCATGTTCAACTACAAATAGCCCTGGGTTGCTGCCTACTGTATGTCGTCAGTGTCTTTAGAATGGGGAAATGGTTCAGAAATAATAGGTAACATGATAGCTCACTAGGCAGCTTTTCTCACTCCAAAATGTCAGATCTCAGGAGAATACTGTATCAGTCATTTCAGCTCCCAGCTGTGTTCATGAAAATGAGCCCGCTTTACCATAAAGTGAAATAAATGCACACTCAGATAGACATTACCTATAAGCAGCGGTCAAGATAACCTGCCATTTTTACGATTTAAAAAAATCTGAAAAATGCACTAAATTTAAATTTAATGCATAAAAATATGCATAGCAATTTTGCTGTACAGCTTGTCTGCCTCCCCTAAAACTTATCTCCCAGAATACAATGTCTTCAGTTACTAGGAAACTGTACACAAGAAAAAACAACCCAACAAACATGGTCCAATCTCTGGCTAGCCTTGTTGTCTTTGCAGTTAATCACAGTAAGAATAAGAAATTCGAAGCTACATAGGTTGAAGCGTAAACACCCCAGTCCAGCTACAAGTCCAACTGGAACCATCGACGGAGGCAATTCCAGTGCCTATTAAAGGTGCCTATAATATTAAGCAAACTGTTTTATAATATATTAATGCATATCCTTATTTTATTTATCTGTATGGCTGTATGTTGAAGTTTTAATATGTTCACTGAGTTTAAGAATGTAATGTTAAATATAAGTAACGTAATTAATTTGCAGTCAATGTGATACCTTGAAAAAATACGCTGAGCCGATAAAGAACCTTGTAGAACACACGCGTGGTTGTACAGTAGTTCAAAGAACCTTGTAGAACACACGCGTGGTTGTACAGTAGTTCAAAGAACCTTGTAGAACACACGCGTGGTTGTACAGTAGTTCAAAGAACCTTGTAGAACACACGCGTGGTTGTACAGTAGTTCAAAGTAACATTGCAGTTAAAATGGAAGGCTCTTTTTTTAATGCCTGTTGGGTGGCGATTACATCAACACCACTTTGACAGCAGATCCCAGAGCTAGCTATATATCTTATATTTTTATGTGTTTGTGTGTTCACTTTCAAGGCTCAAGTGCCACTATGCAAGGCAGATTTAATGGCGTAGGCCTCTTGCTTCCAGGAAGTGGAGTGATAGCATAAGCCTGGGTTTCTACTCGAGTTAAAGCTACACAATGCCTATCTGTTATGAAGACCATCAGTATTAATGTAAATTCATATAATATTGAGCTGGCTGCTTCAATTACTGTAGTAGTTGAAGGGATGAAGTGAAACCCATGGAAAGATTATCAAGCAAATACTGTAAACAGCAGTGTGCTAATTGCTCTTACATTAGTGGAATTGTCTGGATTGATTTTTCTTCTCTCCTGCCCCCCGCCCACCCCCACCCCCCCTTCACTTGGCAGTATCGGCACTGTAAATGACAGATGGATGCATTAGGCAAAAGCAGAGGCCCTCCTACTTTGCAGTGTGCAGGCAGCATGGACCACACCTTCAGCTTCAGTACACTAGTGAGTATTAAGGGTTAACATTTTTGTTTTGAGAAGAAACTGAGAAGATCCATTACTGATCAAAAGAGGAACATTTACACAGTGTACAATACTTTTCACACAGTGCCACTTGATTCACACAGCAGCATAGTTAGATAATGATATGATAGATTCTGTGATTCCACTGGCAGAAGAAGCTGGCCGCGGAGCCCGATCACACTGATGTGAGCCTGTCTGCAGAGGAGCGAGTGAGAGCTCTGAGTAAGATGGGCTGCAACATCGAAATCAACGAAGACATCACCCCCCGGCGCTACTTCCGCTCCGGCCTGGAGATGGAGCGCATGGCTGCTGTTTACCTGGAGGAAGGGAACCTGGAGAACGCCTTTGTCCTGTACAATAAATTCATCACGTAAGAGAAACATCCTTTTTAATCTTCATATTCCAGTCAGATTGGCTTCAGGCAGGAGCAATCCAATCAAGGTGTAACTGGAGCAATTATTAACTATGCAAACTTTGATGCTGTCTACATCTTGCTTTTTGAATGGCGTGCACAGACAGTTCTTGCTGCAGGCTTATTTTGATTGAGCTGTACAGTAGCACCAGTTGAGAGTGTTGACATAAATAGTGTAATTTTAATAAAGTGAATTGTGTAAAAAAATCTATATCTATCTGTCTGTCTATCTATCTACCTATCATTACAATATTTGGTTGAGAGGTTATTATATTTATTATATACTTGCTTTTCAGATTATTTGTTGAAAAGCTGCCCAGCCATCGAGACTACCAACAATGTGCAGTTCCTGAGAAACAGGACATCATGAAGGTAAGTCTGGATGAGGAATTTCACTTGTTCTTACTCAGCAGTTATTTAGAAATTCAGTAGTACTCAAAAATAAACTTGGAGATTAAAAGGACATATAGCTACAAATAATATCTTCTTAAGTTACCTTTTTAGGATGTTTGCAGCTGTTCTGAAAGGTTCCAAGTTCTAACAGCTTGTAGGCCTCTGGTGTTTTGCTTCCTGCTTCTTCAGAAATCATGTGATATTGTGACCTTTCAACTGTATTGACTCTACCTGCTTCTACAGTAGCCTAGAGTGAACGATTGCAAACAGCATAAAAAGATAAGGGACTGACAAAAACATTGTAGCTATATGTCCTTTAAGTTTTTAAAGTTCTGAATATATGTTGGTATTATTATTATTTATTTCTTAGCAGACGCCCTTATCCAGGGCGACTTACAATTGTTACAAGATATCACTTTATTTTTACATACAATTACATTATTTTTACATACACTTACCCATTTATACAGTTGGGTTTTTTACTGGAGCAATCTAGGTAAAGTACCTTGCTCAAGGGTACAGCAGCAATGTCCCCCACCTGGGATTGAACCCACGACCCTCCGGTCAAGAGTCCAGAGGCCTAACCACTACTCCACACTGTAGCCCAGTAGTGTGTACTTGCTGGATGCTCTTGTGTAAGGATGCTCCTAAAATGCACAACAATGGCCAAAGCCATGATTAACATACTCAAAATACAATGTAAATGTCAGCAAGCAGCATTAGTAATTATATAGCAAGGGATTAACAATTCCTATCAACTTGGGCATGATTGTTCAATTCAATTGACAGTTTCATTGGGTCCCCTGCAGGCTTCAAGGCTGCATTAGAAGCAATTCATCTCAAACTTCAAGTGTATAGTTTTAGAATTGATTCAACCTAATAGTCTGTTCTGCAGAACTACAGTGACCTAATACAAGTTTTATTGCACAGTACTTGCTGTATTATTATTATTATTATTATTATTATTATTATTATTATTATTATTATTATTATTATTATTATTATTGTTGTTTTTGTTTTCAGAAATTACAAAACGTTGCTTTTCCAAGAACGGATCAATTGAAGAAGTTACTTGTTGAGAAGTACAGCAAAGAACACATGGAGTATATGAAAGGCCAAGTAAGGATTTTCTGGGGATTACCTGTAGCTTCAAATTGTTTCTATTAACAGTACTTTTAAACATAAATCCAAGAGTTAACATTAAGCAACAATTTATACTGGAATGTAATCCAGTTTAAAGCTGACAAACACTGTTGATGCAGGGGTGATAATCAGACATCTGCAATAGTCGTTTACTGTAGGTTTCATGCTATATAAATAAACCCCATGCCGAATTCAGTACAGAATTGGTTATGTAAAACAGAAAATGGTTTTATATACAGCGCATAGAGTTGGCCAAATATAATATTGAATATAGTAATTTTCTCTGGTATCACATAGTATGGATACATAAAATGTGTTTATTTAAAGAACGTGATTCTATAGAAAGAAAAGTTTCAAACATTCTTCAAAATCTCTAATCAAAATGTGTTGCAGAATTGTCAGAATATTTAAACCTTTTTGCTTGTAGATTAAAAAAAATGGTTGCAGATTTTGACAATAATATGCGTGGCAGGTAACACAACAATAACAGCCTATGGCAAAGTGATAATTAGTGTGCAGGTGTAGAGCAGGTGCAGTAATCCAATAATGAAAGACAGACAACAAGGCACAAGTGAAATGGTTTCTGTTTTATTTTGTAATCCAAAAGGGTCTGATGACCAAACAGTAAGCAAAAGGAGGGCTGGCACTGGTGTGTGTTGCGCAGGGTGTAACTATGGGTTGCAGTCCCGAAATAATAAATAGCAGTCCAGTACATATACACAAACACAAACACGGTCAAAAGTCCAAAGTGAGTGCTGTAGTGCACGTGGTAAAGTACAAGTTATCAGTGATACAAGTGCAGTGTTGTCCGGGATTTGCGCTGGCCTTAAATGACAGCTCCGGATCGTGTTAGCCATCTAATCTTATAACAAACAAACAGTTATGTTAAAGAAAAGACAGACAAAATAAACAAAACTCAGATGTTTCACCATTCGTCCTTCCGGTTTCAGCGTAACCATAATAAGGACCAGATCATCTCGCTACGTCCCCTTATATACCGCTACTCCAATCCGTGGCTGCCACATCGTTTCCCTTCCAGGTCGATGATTTAGTGTACCGTAGCACCGCCCCCTTTCTAGATGGCCGACTTGGGAATGAATTGTTGGGCCATCCAGTCCAGGGCACTCTGTTCCCTTTACACAGCGCCCTCACAGGTCGGGAGGGAGATCGAACACCAAGAATCATTTCTTTCACACTGCCACAGTACTTTTAACAGAAATTATTGATCTTAGGGCTGCACAAAATTAGTACAAGTAGTACCAAGCCATAGAAATGATGATACTGAGTTGTGTGTTGTAAATCACATATAGTACAGTGTGCTGTAAAAGTCTAGAAACAATAGTTCCCAGAATGGCCATGTGCCCTTTGTTATTGTATTGTATTTTTCACTCGATATCATAACTGCCAGTCTTTCAAAACCTTCGGTATCCACTTTATTTTCTTTGGCACATATTCCTACTCTAAATTCAGAGAAAAGGCATGAAGGCAGAGGCTGTCGGGTATAATCTGTGTAAATTGTGAGTGTCTGCTTTCTGTAACCTGGGGGGCCGTGTGTTTGAATTGTGTAGAGTAAAGCTGTGGAGGAGTGCTATCAGAGCCTGAAGCAGCTGCAGCTGATTGAGGAGGAGAAGCAGCGTGTGACCCAACTGAGGAGGCTGCAGATTGAATCGGAGCAGTTTCGCTTCTTTGAGGACCAGCTTCGCCGACAGGATATCGCCAGCAGGAAAGAAGCCGGGCCCAATGTTTGAGCAGACTGACGGCTGAAGCTGTCCTGCTTGTCCTGTCCTTCTAAAAACAACACCAAAGGATCCTCCCGCCCAAATCTTGGAGGCCCCAGCCAGTCCCCTGCTGTAAACAGAGCTCTCAGTGCCATTCAGAGTGAGTACCTCTCAAGTCTATAAATACAAATAACCTGGGCAGCTAGCTTTGCATTTGGTTTCCTTTTTCACCTAGTTTCTATAGAGGCATTGTTTTGTAATACAAAGATCACACAGTGGCACTCAACTTCTACATTTACATACAAAATCGTATCACATTATGATGAAGTTACAATGTTTTTCTGTTAATATGATCTGTGATGTTATTTTTCAGTTACATGTCAATTGGTGTCATCTTAGAAGAAAAAAAAGCATTAAAAATACCAAAAATAGACATCTGAGATGAAGGAAAGATCAGAAGCTTTGTGTCTGTGAAAACAGCTATTCCATAGTGTCTCTTCTGTTGCAGATCAGAAGGTAGAGGGGCTGAGGAACATTGTGATCCCCAAAGAACTCTCCTACAAGTTTTTGGTTCTTGCCGACAACAATACAGCAAGAGGAATAGAAACCTGTGGGATTCTTTGTGGAAAACTGGTAGGTTATGTGATGGTCATCTTTTTGCCTGGGCGGTGTTTTTTAAAGGAGTGGAGGCAAAAAATCTATGTTCTTACCTAGATCTTATTAGATCTAGAAACATTATCACCTGTCCACCATTTTTGCTTGTTTTTTATACTTTAATTTGTGATGTGCATTGCTGCCAAATAACATCCTGCTCCTCTAGCTTCCTATAAACTATATAAGCTGCAGCACAGGAATGCCATGCTAATTCTGTTTCAGACCCATAACGAGTTTACAGTAACTCATGTGATAGTGCCCAAGCAGTCTGCTGGCCCAGACTCCTGCGATGTGGAGAATGTGGAGGAGCTCTTCAGCTTTCAGGACCAACACAATCTCCTCACTCTCGGATGGATCCATGTAAGTTCACTTTGCCTCGATAATGGGTTAACACAAAAAGCTGGCCCTTGACATTTTACCTTTTGCATTTTTTGGGGGGAAGTTAGTCTTTTACTAAATCTTCATAAAAATAAAATAAAGACTTCTGGTCGAAATGTTTGCCCAATAATTTCACTGGCTTATTTTAGTACTACTACATGGCTGTAAATTGTTAAGTTACACATGCATGTTTCTAGTTTTATGTTCTAACTGATAAACAAAGATAAAATGGCCATGAAAAACTAAATGAAACCACAGAAGTAACACCAACTGTAAAAGCCAGAACATTTCTAAAAATAAACACTGTCAACATTGAAAAATCTTTAAAAAAAAAAAAAATTAAACATCTGAAATTCTATCATTAACTTCCTTTACACTTTGGTTCACTTTCCCAGTAACCCATCGCTGCTTGATGTTTTCAGTATCTGTGATCTTTCATACAATCTCTAGAATTAGAATGTAGCAATGCTTGTAGTATTGTGTCAGTGTATCATTAAATTATCCAAGGAGAAAAAAACATTGAATACACATTTACCATAATGTACTCATACACTATGACATGATTGCAATGTGTATTACTGGAATTATTTTATTAAGTCTAATAAAGCTTACTTCACTTGTGTGTCTTTAATGACGTTCACTGTTCACAGACACACCCAACTCAAACAGCATTCCTATCAAGTGTGGATCTCCACACCCACTGTTCATACCAACTGATGCTGCCGGAGGCAATTGCGATTGTATGTTCACCAAAACACAACGAGTGAGTATAAAGGTCACTGTGCAAAATGTATTTCCCAAAGTACCTGTATGCTCAAAGTAAAAAAAAAGCTGTTGTGTTATAAGAAGGAAGGGAAGAGCAGACTCATGTGGAAGTGTCTTGAATATCAAATGATATTTGAATGATATGATCAAATGATATGATCAAATGATATGAACTGGGTCACTCATTTAATTGTAGGGATCTTAGTTGCCTATAAAACAACACCTGAAAGAAAAAAATAATGTCTGTAGTGCACTGTAATCAAAAATAAAATAAAGTGGACTAATCGATTCAGCAAAATTAGTTTTTAATCATACTAAGAATAAATGCAAAAGCACAGCAAGGCAAACACGGGACAAGCTTATGGAATATAACCCGGTTTAAAAAAAAAAAACAATACTTAGGAAAATGGATGGAAGAAGAAACTTCTATTGATTGATTTCCTGCGCCTTCATTTTTAACCATGTTTCCAATGACTTTTAGCACTGGGGTTTTCAGGCTCACCAGTGCAGGGATGTTGGAGGTGTCTGCCTGTAGAGCGAAGGGCTTCCATCCACACTCCAAGAACCCAGCATTGTTTAGTGTAAGTATTAGTTTTATCTTTGCCATGAAGTCCCTATACTTGTTACTAGAATACAACATATAGCAGCCCCTGATTATAGATGTGATATTGCAAAGCTGCAATGTCAGATAGTCTGTATTAGTTGGATATAATGTCACTGTAAGAATACTGTAGCTCTACTGTTTAATTCATCTTGAAAAATACAAGCTGAAATTCACCCCTCTTGAGGGGCAGACATAAATACCATCAGTAGATGCCAGGACTGTATTGTTGGATTAAGTCAAGTAACTGTCCTATTGGTGTGGCTTGAGGCTCTTTGATTGTTTTTTGGGGTATAATGTCACACAGTGTACTGACATCATTTAATGTTGGTATGTTACATATACATGGAATGTGTTCCCGTAATATGACACTACCTTTTTCTTGTTTTTGTAGATATGTAAACATGTCATTGTGAAAGACATGGTAACGACAGTGCGGGACTTGAGGTGACGTATGCAGAAGAAGACCCATTCTGGCTAGTGAAGACATTTGTAATGTAAAAGAAGGGTCCCAAAAAGATTCTGACACTCCAGGGTTATACATTTTATATTTATACTTATATTATTTATTTGTTCTTTTTTTATTATTATTATTTGACTGTGAACTGATGAGATAACCTTGCACTAAAAACATTGAAATTATCTGCCTGAGAATGAAGTGAAGTTTGTGTGAAGCTTGTAAAATATACAGTATGCTACTTTGTGTTTGTTTTAAGTGGCTTGTGCTCCAAAGCCGCATTGTGAGACTGTGGTGGACTTGCCTGAGGTGTCTCTTCTTTTAACCACTGTACTGCTTAGCCAAGAACCTTTGAACTAGAAAAACTATTTGATAGTCAATACCCAGCCGTGTAACGTTTCTATTTAAAGGCAGAGATGCTGGTGAAGGGGTGGGCTTTTGTTCTGTGTCTCAGGGCTATATTACCAATGAGGCATCTTTTCTTTTTTACTAGCACTGTTGAAATTGCGATTTTCAAGCAATTGTTGCTTTAACTTTGCATATCATGAGGAATGTCGCCTACAAATGCTTGCTTAAACAGATGCCAGTCTGTTGACTCGTATTTTCATTTAGTGTGAACTCTGGACTCAAAAGTGTGGAGGACTGGAACAGCCAATACAGAGTTGGTTATGATTCTTTTCACACATTTTTTTTTTTATTTTTTTTTTTTTTAATACATGCAAGCATCATTGCTTAAGGAAAATAAACTCATGAAGGTATTTACTGAAGCAGTGGTCTACTTGATTTACTTTCATATACTGGTATATAAAACACTATCAGTATAAAAACACTATTGACTTTGTATTTGTTTCCCTCTTTTTTTCTTCTTCATGAAACCAAAATATATCCTCCTTTAATGGTACTTGTTTTATTTATAGCATGCTACCACCCGATGGCAATATGTGATAACTGTCCCCGACTTTATTTAAAAGAAAATTTCATTGAAGTAGAAAGTCAAACCTGATGTTTTACACACCCTGACACACACCCATTCAAAGTCTCAATGCATTGCCAGTTTCAAGAGAACATAACTGAAAATGGTGTACATAGGCATTAAAAAGATGGTCTTTATATTCATGCTGTTACGTTTGTCATGATTTTGAGACATAAAACATCAGTCATTTATACTTTCTTAGGTACGGACGGGAAGCACTGGCCAGCTAAGAGCTTCTTCAAATAAAATAAGCCATACTATGTATCTTTTATATAATACAGAAAACATGGCTGATGCTATTTGCATAACAAATTACACAGAAAGGAAGATTTTTCAAAGTTGTTGTCCATTTTTTGCACATATATATATATTTTTTAAATCCGCACTAAAAAAGGTTATTTTGTACAGTCATATTCTTTATTAGAATGCCGACACACCTGAAGTTTTCAGCAAGGATTTCATAATATATTTGCATTTCACCTTGGTTTCTGTTTTTCTTTCTTTTAAAAAATGGTTAGCATTTACAAAGACTGAGCAACAAAGCTGCCGAGATACCAAAAGTGGACACAAGAGGGACCTTGTGAGCTGTTTCTCATAGTGTAGAAGCAAGCGTCTGAATTTTTTTTCCAAATAAGGAAATGTTTGTGTTTTTTTTGACAAAAACAGACTTGCTTTATAATGCCGACACATTCAAGCTTTATTCATCAAATAAAATAAATCTTCACATTCATTCAGTAGAAGCCGAAGCAAAGACAAGTTGCTGGAATTAAAACGAGAGTATTCACAGTTCATACAGTATGCAGAAGAAAGACACACAAAAAGGAAGGAATGGGCCAAGACGAGTTTAGAAACATTTGCGGTGGACAATGGATGGGCCGGCCTCGTCGTACTCCTGCTTGCTGATCCACATCTGCTGGAAGGTGGAGAGAGAAGCCAGGATCGAGCCTCCAATCCAGACGGAGTACTTGCGTTCGGGGGGAGCAATGATCTGGTAACATGGGTCAAATACATACATTACTTCAGAAGAAATACCAATGACTGGTTTACGTTATTCTGATTAGTAAACTCATCCATGCTATTTTGAATTGCAGTAATTTCTTTCAATTTAACTTATTACCAGTGCGTTGAAAACCATTTAAAGTGAATAAACGCAAAGTGCTGGCACAACCCTACTTGATACCTTGAGGTAGCAGTCTGCTACTGAATGGGGTGGATATAAACGGGCACACCGAATCGTGTGTCTACTTGACTTAGTTTCTTATTAGTTTACGTTACACATCTTTTGATCTTGAAGTGGTCATTCAAATGTTTTTTTCAGCTCAACCCATGACCCAAAAGACCCAAAGGGAAGGGGCTTGAGCTCTGTTGTTTTACACAGTGCCATTGTTGTGGCATGTTTTTTCAGTTCTCACCTTGATCTTCATGGTGCTGGGGGCCAGAGCAGTGATTTCCTTCTGCATACGGTCTGCAATCCCAGGGTACATGGTGGTTCCCCCAGACAGGACATTGTTGGCGTACAAGTCTTTACGGATGTCAATGTCACACTTCATGATGCTGTTGTAGGTGGTTTCGTGAATACCAGCAGACTCCATACCTATTGATCGTAACAGAGAAACATGAGTAAAAAGAGATTAAAAGTAGGGGAACCTACATTAAAGGCAGTAGAATGCAATCTGGCAATAGATAATATTTTCAATGGAAATGTCCTTTGAACTGGCCTTCACCCTCCCATAACCTGGTTCATATTAATTGAATTGAGCTCTAATAATCTAGGCCCAGAGTGGACAGCAGTCAATGTGCAACTTGGCCTTGGTCTATCATGCAACTGCTTAGCATTATATTACTACTGCAGTGAGAGGAGATGATTCAGTGTGTAATGTGTAAAGATTATTATAATTACACGTACAAAAATGCAACTGAAAAATGATTTGTTATTGGAATTGCAGGTGCTATAATAAGACTGCAAACATTCAGGCGTCTGAGGAAGGCTTAATAGAGAAAAAAAAACTTCTGCAATTTATCTTTTTTTTTACCTTTACCCTTCATTTAAAGTAAAAAGCTGCATTGCCATCCATCATCTCCCTTATGGACAGGTGTTTTGAATGGTTTGACATACCGATGAAGGAAGGCTGGAAGACAGTCTCAGGGCAGCGGAATCGCTCGTTGCCGATGGTGATGACCTGTCCGTCGGGAAGCTCATAGCTCTTCTCCAGTGAGGAGGAAGTGGCAGCGGTGGCCATTTCATTTTCAAAGTCCAGAGCAACGTAGCACAGCTTCTCCTTAATGTCGCGGACGATTTCTCGTTCAGCTGTAGACCAGAGCGAAACTCAGGTGAGAATGATTCCTTACTGGATTCTGGCGCTCCTGAGGGTATGCTGGCAGGAGCTCACCAGAACAATACTGTAAGCTACCCGCAAGGTGAACAATGTACTTTTTGGGCACCATGAACTGAAGTCAGCATTCTACCTGAAGGTCTTTACTGGTTGTTTAAAAGATTATTGATTAATTACTGTAAACAGAACATGTATGTCTTTTAAACGTCTTACATAACTCGTAATTTATGTTACATGTTTTTTTGTTACTGTTTGGAATATGTATTTATTTTTTGGTGACAAATACATATCTAATGGTATCCTTTTCTCTGGAATACCTAGAATCTACATGATTAATTCTATTCTATATAGAATAAATACAGCTTATTGTGTGTTAGAGGGTGTGTATGAAACCATCACTAAAAATGTTAGTCCCAGCAGCTGCAGCTTGAAATTAATTGTCTGAATCCGACTCTAGAGCGGATCATCCTGTTTTTCTAGCACTGCTGGTCACTTTAGCTCCATCAGCAGTGTCCAGCAGATACTTACCAGTTGTAACAAAAGAGTAGCCACGTTCAGTCAGGATCTTCATGAGGTAGTCAGTGAGGTCCCGGCCAGCCAGATCCAGGCGCATGATGGCATGGGGCAGGGCGTAGCCTTCATAAATGGGCACGTTGTGAGTGACACCATCCCCGGAATCCAGCACAATACCTATGGAAGAGGCACAGAGGGAGTCACTGAGACACAGGCTCTCAATCAACAGACATGACATTTCAAAAGGGTTACTGCTTACCTGTGGTACGACCTGAAGCGTAAAGGGACAGCACGGCTTGGATGGCTACATACATGGCCGGCACATTGAAGGTCTCAAACATAATCTGGTAAAGGAACAAGACGTTTTTCAATTTTACATTAAAGTATTAGTCCTGTGGTGTATAAATATGACCATCCACATTTCAATCCTATCACAACTCCTTTTATACTAAAGATGCTTTTATAAGTGAATAATATGCGAATTGTACATGAATAGCCTCTAAACAGATGCTAAAACTTATAATATCTTCTCACAAATAGTATTATAAAGACTTTGGTCATCTGCTATTCCAGTATGAGATAGTTATACTATAAACTCAAGTTTTGCAAATAAAAAAATTAACATGTGCATTTACATTTTCTAGTGTGTCAGTCTCTTAGAACATTTCAATACAGTATCTCACAGAAGTTCATCCAGGTTTATAAGGTGTTAGTGTTTTTAGTTGTATGTTCTGACCCATGTTCTTGGTGAGAGGCTGCTGCAGTGAACTCACCTGGGTCATCTTCTCGCGGTTTGCCTTGGGGTTTAGGGGAGCCTCTGTCAGCAGTGTTGGGTGCTCTTCTGGAGCAACACGGAGCTCATTGTAAAAAGAGTGATGCCAGATCTGGAAAGATAGATAGAGACATATTGTACTACATCTAGAGCACTTGGACATGAAGATCAGTGGACGCAACAGAAGTTTGGACACCGTTGGTGAATAAAGTTCTTACCTTCTCCATATCATCCCAGTTAGTGATGATGCCGTGTTCGATGGGGTATTTCAAGGTGAGGATACCTCTCTTGCTCTGTGCTTCATCACCTACATAGCTGTCTTTCTGACCCATACCAACCATCACACCCTGAAAGATGAAGGAAGAGGGGAAGCTATTAGTAACCACATGGGATTCAATTGAGGTATGAGTCGTGGATCTAAATACTGCTTAATAATTGCCATTACAAGAAAGATTAAAATGCATTGTTAGGATGTTGTTTTTCATAACCATTAGACTTGCCAGGTTTGATGTCAGAGGTTTCATTAGGCCAGTTCAATTACATTTAATGAATTAATGAATTAAGCAATCCAGAGTCTTGTTCTAACCAGATTCGTTGTTGGTTGCTCACCTGGTGTCTGGGGCGGCCCACGATGGAGGGGAACACAGCTCTGGGGGCGTCATCCCCGGCGAAGCCTGCCTTGCAGAGGCCAGAACCATTGTCACAAACCAGGGCGGTGGTCTCTTCCTCGTCACACATAGTCACTTAGTTTAACTTTCTTAACTCACTCGGGAAACAATCACTGCAAGCAAAATACAAATGGGAATTTAAAAAAAAACCGAATTGGATTCTACAGGCATGTCATTGGGTAATATTAACCTTGATTTCTGTTTCACTCTGACCTTGTGTTCAGTAGTGACAAGGCTAGGGCCCTTTGGTGAATTAAGTTCCCTTTCATGATACCATGGGAATTTTATTAGCCATGTTTTATCTTCAAGAAACGCAAGCAGAACTGTCCTTACCGTGGTGATAGTATTGGTGTGTTGAAATGTGAAGAAAAAAATGATCACTAAGTTACTGTTCCTCAATATGGTACCATTGTAGATGCCTTGTTTTTTTAATTCCCTAAAATAGTCCAGATCCACTGCATTGCCACTGTAGTGCCTCTGCATTGTCTGGCAAGGGTGGCTAATGTTAATCCTTATTTAGCCAAAGTAGAATTATATCAGCAAATCAGATTACAGAGTAATAGTTTACAGCATGTTGTTTCCTTAAGACTGTGTATAATGATGTGGCTTAAAACTCTAACATTAGCTGTGATTACTGTTAGATTGTATCCAAGTTGGAGCTGATGTCACAAGGTGTGGTGTCCTGTTAGATTGGATTGCTTCCAGTTAGAATCGTATTCTGGGCTGGCAAATCCATCCTCCTTTTAAATTGTCTTTAAATGGTAACATTCTGAAGAAAGGCTGCACATAGCAGTGCAAATAGTCAGTTCAGTAGAAAACAATGGTAAAACTACATAATAGTACTGAAGAAACATAATCAGTAACATAGGGATTAGAATTGATTATATATTTTATTTTGTTATACTGCCATACATTCCGGTAATAACATAGAATGATCTTTTCTGCCATAGACCAGTTTGTAATCCAGCTTAATACTGGGGAGTGATGCATTGTTTTAAAAGCCAAAAAATAATAATGTAACCCTTCCAATGTTGAAATGTGGGTTGTTAGAGAGCACAGCTTAAAACTGATTTAATCTTAAAAAGGCAAATTAATGCAAAATAAGTGAAAGTCAATGGAATGGAAAATAATAATCTATTTTCCATTCTAAATAAAAAGCTGTGATTACTTTTAGAAATGCAGACCATATCACAATGCATACAATGAAATGCTGTGCACTTTATCTATCAAAAATATCTATCCACCAGGGAAACAAATCCTGGAAAGTTAAAACAAAAAAACTCCTTCTCCTACAAAACAGCTAACCACCCCCCTGAAAAAGATCCAAGTTTGTTTATAGAGATTGCAGGCACTCTTGTAATGAATGAAATGTGCTGTATGGGAAACATGTCCTAATTAGGAAATGGTTTGGGAAATGTCTGTTTTTGGTATAGCATGACTGGCCAGATTGTTGCACACACCCGCTAACTTGGTCTTGCCTCAAAAAGCCAAAAAATGAAGCTGGATGAGGAGAGAGAGCTATTTCTACGTAGCACCTGTCAGGAATCCCAAAGAGAACCATATTTAGTAATAAACATTAAAACTAAAAGAGTCCTAGCCAAAGCATGCGTGTGTCTTGCAGTCAGATTTTAAACTTTAAGCAACAGCTGCCAAGAACCAATTAGCATTCAAATCTGCAACCTTTTATTATTTGTTTATTTAGCAGACACCTTTATCCAAGGCAGCTTATAGAGACTAGGGTGTGTGAACTATGCATCAGCAGCAGAGCCACTTATAACAACATCTCATCTGAAAGACAGAGCACAAGGAAGTTAAGTGACTTGCTCAGGGTCACACAGTGAGTCAGTGAGTGAGCTGGGATTTGAACTGGGGACCTCCTGGTTACAAGTCCCTTTTATTTAACCACTGGACCAAACAGCCTCCTCAAACCTTCAGTTTGCTTCAGTGCTGGATAACTCTATTATAACACCATGACGAACATAATTAGAAGACATTTCACATGCAAGCTTACCCTTAGTGCGAAGAGGTGCTATTTTACACAATGTTGTCATTATTTAGTTCTTCACATAAACTAAGGACACATGTATAGAGCTACCTGACATTTGTATTTTAAACTAACAGCATTGTTGGATTGTAATTTTGAATAGTCATTAACAACTTCTGTGAAGGCACAAATGCAGCATCACTAAATAAGGTATTTCCAATAATCTATGCATAATACCCTTACACTAATGGTCTATCCGAAATTTAAATACTGTACCATTTGTCCTTCAAGCAACAGCAAGACACACTACTGATTCTTGAGCAGCCTATAATAAACCACAAAAGGATGCAAAAACCAAAAAAACCCGAAATCTAGATTTTAAGAGTGACTGCTTTTCCTAAACCATTCCACCAGAAATTACCAACAAGCATATAAAACTACATTACATAATACAGGATAAAACAGAAATGCTTTTTTATAACAATAACTTAACTTATTTTCATTCCCTAAAAAATTATGTTTGTGTCAGACATGCATAGGTACACATGACAGGCTTATTTGAATATATTTAGCTTGAATATATATTGCCTTATTAAAAAAAAGGAATTTAAACCCCAGCTTTGTAAGCTGACAAGTCATGTGCTGTGTGACAAACTAATAGGACACAGTATACAATGGCTAAGCTTCTACATCAGTAATGCATGCACCTGGTTTATCTTGAAAGACACTTACCCTGACAGCGCTTGGCCGGGGTTAGCTGCTCTAGAATGGTGTACTGTCCATCTGTGACAGGGGAGTCTATATAGTTCACTGCCCCACAACTCACCCACCCACTTCCCAAACAAGGAGCCCTGGCAGAAGCCAGCTCCATCCTTCACTCTAACACAGCCTTATAGGGACCTCAGCATAAAAACCTCCAATCTGTGTGGCCAAGCAGGGCCTGGGTCCTGTGCACTACATTCCACTCCAGTGCTTCTGAGAGAGGAGGAGGCTTTACTATTCTGGAATATAAACACACGATATTGAGGACAGCTGCTAAAATATGCTTACATCCTATTGACAGATAGCACTTGGCAGGGGAAAAGGCAGCATTCCAACAGCCAGGTCTTAATTGTAGCTTGGTCTTTATTGTACTTAATATACTCTGTGAGAAACTGATGACATGGTTTTAGGAACAGAAAGGACTTATTTTCTGTTACAACACTTATTAAACAGTACATGCACAGTATATGTACTGTTTTTTTTTTAATTATATCTATCTATCTATCTATCTATCTATCTATTTATCTATCTATCTATCTATCTATCTATCTATCTATCTATGTTAAGCTATTTTGAATTCAATGTTTTGCTAAAATATAATTCTTTGGTTCCCATTTGCATAATTCCTCCAATGTTTGGCTCTCTGTTCATACACTTCTGTTCAAATGCCTTGCATGTATATAAGGTTTCATTTATTGAAAATATTTAATAAAGCAGAGCCACTTACCCTATAGCTGGCCAACTAGTATCTTGTTTCCACTGGGATTCCAGCAAGGGTACAACCCAAACATCTCATGTGGATTATTTTCCAAGTTATGTTTAATGTGAGACCTCTTGGTCCAATTTTTGAAATTGTATGAACTAATACACACTGGTATTTATTGCAATATCACTGTATAATGTTTGTTTGAGATCCATTGTGTTGCCCTTGCTGGAGATATTGTGCTCTATTGCTGTCTGCTGGTGTTTCTACAAGGCAATACACATATTGTATTCCTTCTGTAAAAGACAGGCCTTTTAGGACAGAGGAGGGCTTAATGACCAAGTGATCAAAATACAATAACTAAACAGTGCTCCAACCTCAAAATTCAATGATATGTTGTTTTCTAAATGTATCATACCAGCATTGTATTAAATAATTTATGGAGTAAAACACATCTTATAGTAATACATTTTTCTTATGAATTTAAATGAAACATTGTTGGGTAGTATAGAAATATGCTTGGAATGGAGTATGTTTTAAAAAACATAGCGTGGACACTCCCCTTCACTCTCAATCAACAGCCAGGGCAGCACCACAGAAGCAGGAATGTGCTGAATATTGGGTGAAAGGTTTAAAACAGACATAATGTACAATAAAGATCTTACAGTGTTTTAAACAGAATGGCACACAAACAAGTTATTTAACACAGAGGAAAGCTACTGTACCAGTAAACAAGCTTCCTCCCTATTTGAAGCCCCCTTGCCACTCTGTCGCTTTATAAAATAAACAGGCATGTTCCTCATAATACCTGCAGCAACAGCTGGGGGTAAATGTGACCTGAAAGCCTTGCTGTGCAGTAGCTCTAGGAAGCAATTGGCTATTAATAACTTTTTACAGGAAACAGCACATGGCCTTATATTGTAAGGACCTTCTGAAATATTTAAAAACTATTATCTGGTACACCTTTTATTGGGCTTTCACCACAGGTGTCAATGACATTCTGCCAAGTAAAGAACTTTGGTTCTACTTCCTTGACAGGTGACTTTGGTTCAGCTACCTCACTGACAGGTGGTCTGGAGTATTCCAGACTGTGTGACAACTGGGCTGAATCAACGTTGGAAAGAGGAGCATTGCAGCTGTATTTAGGTGCAAATAGAGGGCACTATTATTATCTCAACACACAAGGGAGAATAAAAGCTTCAGGTCTTTCTATGAAAAGAATAACGAGACTTTTAATCTTTCCAAATTTACTTCAAGGCTAATTTGAGGATGCATGGGGTAATAGCTTTACAAATAGATTACCTTTTAAACCAGTGCAAAGTTTGCACACATATTTTGTAAAATGAAAAAATAAACCCACACAGGTCGGCCAGGGTGTCCTTGGCTCACCGCACACCAGCGACCCCTGTGGTCTGGCCCGGGTGCCTGTGGGCTTGCCTGTAAGCTGTCCGTAAGCTGCCCAGGGCTGCGTTGTCCTCCGACCCTGTAGCTCAGGGTGGCTGCAAGGTGAGTCTGCAGTGTGTAAAAAAGTGGTCGTCTGATGGCACACGCTTTGGAGGACAGCGTGTTCGTCTTCGCCGCTCCCAAGCCAGCGTGGGGTGGTAGCGGTGGGCTGAGTCTAAAAAAATAATTGGTCATTATTATAACTAACTTGTCCTGTTGCTGTGACTGAGTCTGTTAAAAGAGCTCTCAATCGAGTTTTTCTGGAGTTCCTCTGCAATTTATTGCACGCAATTTTATTGCGTGCAATTATTGCTGGAAGTCAGTTGGCTTGCCACTTCCCCGGAATCAGAAACTCGGTTTCTGAAGGCTAGCTAAACGCCGCGCAACTGTGCCATGTTTTATTTCTTTTTTCAACAGCTACCTCACTTGCAATTGTAGTCTGCTTTTCTAACCTTACAGCAGCCGCGCACGCTGTTGAGTCACCTGGCGTGGTGACTGTTTCTCTTTAATTGTACTACTGTGTGTGTGTGTACCTGTATTTTTGTTATTATTGCTTACAGTAAAAAGAAAAAAAAAATCTATGAACTGCACCAGTTGATTGGTCCAGGCTAGACGACCCTGCTCAGTACCCTTGGTACTTGGTGCCCTTGGTGTTCCAGAACCTTGGTACCTTGGTGCTGGACACCACGCTCCCTGCATCAGTGCCCTCGGTGCCCTTGTTGCTCGTGGTGCCATCGACGCCTCAGAGCCTTGATGCCTCAGCTCCTTGGTGCTTGGACGCTCCTTGCATCAGTCCCCTTGGTGCCCTCACTGCCCTCGATGCTCCTGCCTTGGTGCTTAGCCCTCAGTACTTTAACACTCACTGCATCGGTGTCCTCTATGCCTGTGGTGCCCTTGGTGCCCCCGATGCCTCAGAGCCTCGGCCCCTTGGTGATTAGGGGATCCCTGCATTGGTGGCCTCGTTGCCCGCGGTGCCCTCGGTGACCTTGATGCCTCAGAGCCTTGATACCTTGGTGCTTCGGCGCCCTGGTGCTTAACGCTCCCTACATCGGAGCCCTCGGTGCCCTCTGTGCCGCCGATGTCTCAGAGCCTCAGGGTTTCAGCCCTCAGTGCTTAGACATGCTCTACATCGGTGCCCTCGGTGCCCCCAGTGCCCTCGGTGCCTCAGAGCCTCAGTGCCTTGGTGCTTCTGCGCCCTCGGTGTCCAGATGCTCCCTGCATCGCTGCCCTTGGTGCTTCAGAGCCTCAGTGCCTTGGTGCTTCGGCTCCCTCGGTGAGTGGGCGCTCCATGCCTCGGTGCTTCACCCCAGCACATCAAGAGATGTCCAAATTCCACCCTTGCACGTCCTGTTC
This sequence comes from Acipenser oxyrinchus oxyrinchus, assembly GCA_030684275.1. Lineage (NCBI taxonomy): Eukaryota > Metazoa > Chordata > Actinopteri > Acipenseriformes > Acipenseridae > Acipenser > Acipenser oxyrinchus. Next base: position 13,160,769 of record CM060259.1, on the reverse strand, counting down.
CCTCCACCAGACACACACCTACTCTGTCTATGGTGCCTGGGCATACAGCACACTTCCTTAGCCTTGGGGGACAGGATGTTCTGCACAATATGCACAGCGTCCGGACCCTGCATAGGAGGCTGGCAGTTCATAGGTGCGACTATCTCACTCAGCTCAACTGAGCCCTCTGTGGTGTTGGGAGCCCTGGCTTCCCCCCTCCATCTGCCTTCAAGCCCTTTGCAGAGCATTCCCTGCAACCAGGCTTCAGCCAGTCGGTCTCACAGCTGCTCAAGGTCTCCTTCAAGGAGCACTAAGAGGGTGAGACACTCGAGGCAGACAAGGGACATTTCCGAACTGAAAAGCCAGATGGCTCCGATTCTGGAGTACCTGGTCAGGCAGCAGTGCCAAAAAAGGACGGCGGCCTCCGCACCATCCTAGACCTAAGACACCTCAACAGGTTCTTGAGGGAGAGTAGGTTCCAAATGCTCACACACCGTCACATTCTCCAGTCTGTCCAGCCGGGCAACTGGCTTACCACTTAAAGGACACGTATTTTCACGTCCCTATTCGTCCCTCGCACAGGAAATATCTCCAGTCCGCTTTTCAGGGAAGCGTTTTCGACTTTTCCGTGCTGCCATTCAGCCTCTCCTTAGCCCCCCGCACACATTTTCAAAGTGCGTGGACGCCATCCTAGTCTCTCTGTGGCTGCAGGGGATCAGGGTGTTGAATTACCTGGACGACGGGTTGATCTGTTCCCAATCACAGTTTTTCATCTGTCATGGTAAAAGGACCTTGGGCCAAGCCCTCTCGAAGCAGAGACTGGATTGTGACCAGTTTCGACTGCTTATACTAATGCCGGCTTACCCCCACCTGGGCGGGTGGCCGCGCACTCTACCAGAGGTGTGGCTACGTCATGGGCCCTCTTTAGAGATGCTTCATTGACTGATATTTGTACTGCGCTAGCTGGGCTACTCCGCATACATTCACCAGGTTCTACCGGCTTAATGTGGTAGATCCCTCTATACCTTCACTAGGCACAAGGGTCCTTGAGGTTGCACGCTCACACCACTAACTGTGGTTTGGCAGTGTTGAGTCATCCCTCGTCAGCTCTCTCTACTGGTATACTTTCCTCAAAAGTATTGTTGTTGGTCATCTTTGAATTGAAAGGAAACGTTAGGTTACAGATGTAACCCCGGTTCCCTGAAAGACGACCAACAAACTTTGCGTGGTCGCATCACTTGCATTCGCGGGTTCGATGCAAAGAGGAAGTAAGCTCCATGGAGTGACTACTTATTCCCTTGGTAGGCAGGACTGGGACATCGTCTAACATTTCTTTGGTATGTGTGTGTGTGTGTGGTGAAGTGATCTGCATAAATGGAGACTGTTAGTTAAAAGTTAATTAGTTAAAAAGTTGATTTTGTGATCATTCTTTTAGCACTGGAGCATCAATACAAGTCTATTTTTATTACCCACAGTAATAAAGGATCTGTGGCTTATTAGTAAAGAACTTGATTTTCCATTTTTTACTCTTCTAGCGTAATGTGCTCTGACTCCAACACCAAAAAAGGAACTGTTCAGCAAACAGGGAGAGACTTGGCAGACACTCCTTTTTCAAGCAATTTGGTATGGCTATAAAATAACAGAGATATCTGAACTAATGTATGCTTCTCGTTCTTTAGATTCACAAAGTATAATATAAGAATATATCAGTATAATATAATTAGAATTTTCTGCTTCAGTCATCACACCCTGGTAACTTTTTAAAACCCAGCAGTTTAGAGCACCAATTGAGCTCTCAGAAACATGATCAAACTCCAAGTTCACAAGGTACTGTACTTACTAAATATCAGGGTATTTCAGGGTATCACCTGAGCCCCATGACAAAACCTTTTTGCAAGTGCAGTAGTATCAATTTTCTAGGAATGACAAAGGCCTGGGGGTGGGGCATTGTTTTATTGTCCCTATGCAGATAATAATGTATTCTTTAAAAATAGGTAAAAGATTATCTATCTCTCTATCTATATATCATCATCATCACCATTATCTTCAGCCTTTTTCAATCCACTGCTGGATGAAGGCCTCCCCAAGATTCTTCCACAAAGCCTGTCTGCTGTGTCCCTCATCCACGTTGCCCCGGTGTGTTTCCTAATATCATCTTGCTATCTTCCTGGAGGTCTTCTTCTTGGTTGCTTTATATCTCTTGAGATCCAGTCTATTATCTCCTTGGTCCAGTGATGGTCTGCTCTTCTTGCTACATGTCCGGCCCACTGCCATTTGAGTTTATTCATGCTTATAATAACATTGCATACTTTTGTTTGCCCTCTTGCCCTCTTATCCATTCCTTAATTTTCTTTTCTCTTCTTGTTATTCCCAGCATGCATCTTTCCATACTCCATTGAGTCATCCCCCCCCCCCTTTACCTACTTGTCTTTACTTGCTACTTGGGAATTTTTTCAACTTTTGTTTTTTCATTTTATTGGTATTAATAACACTGGTTTTAAAACTGCTGCCACCTATTTTAAGTCATCCTGTAGCCCAGACGTAAGGTGCAAGGGTGGGGAATTTCCTTTGATAAAGGGAAAGTACATCTATGCATAATGCCTTGAAATGGCATTAGTTTTAAGATGGTGCCATATTTGTTCTTGTTATCACTGTGGAATTTCATTGATTTCATGTAATGACTCTAGTCTTTTGTAACCTGGGAGACACACTGATTTGAAATTGCTTTTATTGTTTATGTTCATTCAGTGCTCTCCAAATATCAGTCATGTTGTTGCAATCCTGTTTTTTTGTCCTTTTTTAGTTAATTTCACTTTCAGTTCTTTATCATGCAACTTAAGTTGTAACTACAAAGCAGATTCTTTTTCATTTTCTTTTTCAATAAGCAGAAGCTAATCAAAAGGCTTTGAGCTTCTGCTTCATTTTAATCATAGTACTGTATCTAGTTTCCTGTTTTTCTTTCCTGTAACAGAATATTGCTTAAACAGTCAAGGGGGCTTGAAAAAAAGTACCACATCTTTATGCAACCACATCCTCAATACATACAGAATACTTCCTATATTAAATCACAAAAATATGAAGACCACACGGCCACTTTTAGACGTGTTTGTAATAGGTTCTAAACTGCATTTCATTTTCTTAAAGTGCAATAACAACAACATGTGTGCATAGACAGTAAGACAAGGGGGAATTTAAGTCTGTCACTTCTTAACCAGTAATCTCTCTGTTTGCAAGAAATTATATTTTAATACCAAAAATTCATTTCTGCCCTTGACAAGGGTGGGTCTGTTATACACTGTCCATTGTTTGGTGTGGCAGGCAGTGTGGTGCAATAAAGAATTTCATTAAAAAATATAGTATCTCCTGTCACAGCTGAAGTGCAACATTTGAAAAAGCATTGTCATGAAAGTAGATATAAGCAGAAAGGGCTTGGCATCAAGCTGAGAACCCGAACATGAGCTCTGAGGATGTCTTCGAGTTTTGTGGACGTAAGTCAAAACATTAGACATGTGCCATGACCTTAAATGGAAAGGCAGCTAGCCTCTGACATGGCTCTTCCTGGTTCACTCTCATTTGTTTTCCTGGATAAACGTCATCTACTCAAAATGTATCTGGATCTCTTTGACTGTGGAATTTGTTAGTCTGTTGGGGACAGCTGTGTGTTTTCACCCACCATCACCACCCCCTCCGCAGGAAGTGTTGTCACCAGAGGTTAAGCTGTGAATTCATAGGCAGGGAGACTTCTCTGTAAATTCTGTTGTGTACAAATATTTCACTTCCTTCAATTATTTCTGACACTACTGGTACAGTACACTATGTGTTTTCAGTTTTTACAAATAATCGATGTAATCCTCTTTAGGGTAAATATTGTAAGTTACGCAAAACTGATATTCCTGTTAAAAAAAACAATAGCATAATGGCATAATCTGTACAACACCAACAGGTTCATTAAAGAGTATGAAAACCACCATGTAAATACATATTTAAGTGTAGAAAAGCATGGTAAACCACATATACTGTACATATGGTGAAGAACAGCAAAACAATACTGAAATTACTGTCTAAATTAGCTGGAGTAATCGTTTATTAGGCACAGCCATCATAGCAAACTGAAAGAGCTTACTGAATGGGAACCCTGCAGCCCAAGTCAGACATGGTACACATACATTTATGGTAATGTCATAGAAATTTGTTTTAAAGGTCATCAGGCTAGCTGCCAGCATCTCCAGAATTCTCAGCTTTTGCATTAGTATGAAATCTTAAACAACTCTCTGTATAGGGCGTGTTCACAGTGTGGGAACAGGCAGCTCTATGCCACAGTATAAACACTGATATACTCAACAAGTAAAATACGGCAAAGTAATAGGTGCTGGTTGAATAATGAAATACTACAAATACATTTTTAGGAGATGGAGTTTCTAGACATGCTGTGACCTTATACTGTAAATTGGTATTGGCCATTAGCCTACAATTTTGGGGAGGGTACCTGCTGTGACCTCAAAAGTCTTTCCATCTGTACAAAAAATAACAACCCACTGATTGTACTGGTTTTGAGTAGCTGGCTGTACTCTTCCATGAGACCAATACTATTTATTTTGGTAAATGCTGCATAACCCAATTTAAGGTCACCCCTTCCCTTTAAGAGACCAAGGACTACAATGACCAGAATGCTTTGTGAATAATAAAAAAATGTCAGTGTGACATACCCCTCTCCTTGAGGCCTAGTTGCAAGTGGAATACTATCACTATATTATGTGAGTGGGATTTATTTCGGTGTGAATTTTGTCATAGGTAGCATCCATATTCATTTATGTACCATGTGGAGCAGAGCTGTCCAACCTTGCTGGCTAAAAGAGTAATGCCAATGAAAACAAAAATAACAAGTTAGCAAAAATAAGTTTAATTTACTCCATCCTGCAGATGGGATGTTAAACCAATTCCTATTGTAAGTGACAGTTCACAGCCTGTAAAGTGCTTTGTGGTGGTGGGCCACTATGATAAGGTATTTTATATAAAAATAAATATATTATTATTATGCTCAAGGATACAGCAGCAGTGTCCCCTACCTGGGATTGAACCCACAACCCTCCAGTCAAGAGCCCTAATCACTACTCCACACTGCTGCCCTATATATTTGTATACACAATTTAATAGTGTTTTTTTTTGTCTTAATTTCTTGATAAGCTTATTGTTCAATAAACATTTGTTACCATCATACATTTGATTGTTCCTGGGATTTGTATACGGACTGATCCTGGGAAGAGTGTTTATGCTACAGTGGGTTGTCATTTCAGCTCCAATGGAGGTACTGTACAAAACAACAAATGTGATGGAAAAATGGTTCCGGTTGGTGTGTGCACTCAAAAGTGTAACTTATGCCCCACATGGCAAGAATGTGGTTGAAGCTTTAACTTCTCATTATGATAACCTTTGTCCTTTTTTTTCTCCATGATGACACAGACAGATCATGTTAGTATTATTTTAAAGCAAGTTTCAAGAGGTTTCCACCACAAAACAATGAATTGAGGTAACACATTAATACAAGAGGTCAAAAAACTCACGTTTCACTTGAGCTATATTTTTTCTTTTTTATTTGCTTTTTTTATTTTTAATGTTATTTTATTGAAAACAACCAATAACCCTTCTATTGTGAACGACATGTTAAAATAAACAATACTATACAATAGTTATTATCTAAAAATAGTTAATTAGGAGTATGAAAATAAATAAATAATACAGGACCCGAATGTTTTTAAGGGGTGGAATGGTTCGAATGGGTGGGGCTGGTGCAAACAATCATTAACAACAACACATTAAAGTTTATGTTCACTGTATGGATGACTATCACTTTACTGTACCTTGTAAGGTTTTTTTTTTAAATTTTTACAAGGATTGCTGAAATGTACTTTACGATTTCCTCTTTTTATGCAGCATCTCGTCCTAACGTCAAGCTACCAGCAAAAACACTAGTTTAAAACTCATGTGGACACCTACAGTTATATGTAGGCAGAATAGTGACAGGCTGTACTCAGAAAACACCAGTTAATCACTGTTTCTGTAGCTGTATTATGTATGCCATATCATAATCTCTCTTATACAGCTGTGACGTACTAGGGTGTATGCGGTATGAAGAAACCAGGAAATAAATGTTCAAGCTTCGAATTGATAAACAAGTCAGGACATGTTCCAGTGAGATAGAGAGACTTGAAAATGCAGATCTCAATAACCGGGGTTATATTCATATTTAATTTGCTACAGGTAAGCATATTTCACATTTCTATTTGTATTGGTGGGCTGGGCTGTGGTTTACACTGCGTCACTGGTGTGAATTGTCTTAAAATGATACAATAATTCACCGCGGTAAAAAAAAAAGTTAGCTTCGATATTGGACAGTTTGATATTCGCACTGCATAGCCATACAGACCCGGCATGCGAAAAAAAGCTTGTTTACCTTATTTGCAGCCGCTATAGAGCTTTCAAAACAGCTGTACATTAAAGAAGACGCATTGTGAATTATTTCACAACCATTGTTTTACGTGTGAACCCCAGGAATAATTTGTGAAAACCGATGGCATATCGCATAACTTTGCATAAGCCGGTACCAGGCCTGCAGAAAAAGACTTGTTTACCTTCCAGCAGCTTCACAGCTTTCTAAATATAATCTTGGGGAAAGTAGAATTGCAACTTTGAAAAGTGTTCTTCCTCTTTAAAAGGTGACAAAATGTGGGTTTTAAAGTGTGTGTTACATGTCCCCATGTGTTGCTACAACTGTTTAAGTAAGGTGGGTGTATTTTTTTATTTTTATCTTGAAAACACAGACATTGATTTTTCTCAGTTTCTTTATTATTATTATTATTATTATTTTTTATATTATTATTGCTATTATTATAATTATTCAAGGTTTTGTTCAAGGTTTTATTTCTGTGGTTATGCAATATGCCCTCGGTTTTCACAAATTATTCCTGGGGTCCACAGGTAACACAATGGTTGTGAAATAATTCACAATTAGTCTTCTTTAAGATAGAATTGCTTTGAAAGCTCTATAGCAGCTGAAAATAAGGTAAAACAAGCCCTTTTCCGCATGCAACTAAAATGATCATTTGTGGACTAGTGTGGTAACATTTTCATATTTTGGTTTGGTATAATTTTAGTACCAGTGTGCTACCGCTGTAATACTAAGGTTAATCAGTGTAATATGAAGGTATTATAAAATTGTATCTCCATAGCATTTTTCTAACATTTCTGTATGGACAGACATGTCATCCATCAAACAAAACACTGGAAATGTCAAAGGCCTATTCTTTTCTAAATAACTGACATCTCTGTGTGTCTGCTCTGTAGGTGGCTGTCTTATCCACTCCAGTAGCAAATAAAACAAAATACAGTTTTGCAAGTAGTTTGTATCATCATAACCTTGTGAAAAGAAGTACATGTCCTCAAGATGAACATGTTGGAAATAATCAATTGTGCTGCAAGATGTGTGCAGCAGGTATGTGAATATCTTTTGTTACACCTTTGGATATCAATATCAATAATAATAATAATAATAATAATAATAATAATAATAATAATAATAATAATAATAATAATAAGTTAGACTCTGCTGAGAATATAGAAAGTTATGGGACTTTTTGCTGAAGTTTATGTTTTTTGGGGGGAATTTACCAAAAGATAGATACAGTGAGTGAACTTGATCTCTGTAAAAAAAAGAAAGGTGTCGTGGAGTTTAGCAGTTTGTTATTGGGGCACCTTTACTTTTTTAATAGATTTTAAATACCATCTGTTTTATAGTTATTTTCTAATAGATTTTATAGTTACGTGCAAATAACTTAAAGCAATCAACCCAGATTCAAAATGTATTCAATAAGAACACTATTGGAATGACAGCTATTATAATGTCAGATGAGTCGCTGGTATGCTGTGCATTTAGCAGTTTTCTCTGGTGGGTAATTCCAGTTTTCTGCCACTATATGAGTCATTTATTTCATTATTGGTCATACAGTAAAGTTGTCTTACCATCCTTTTCATATACAAAGGTATCTGTCAAGTAAACAGTGTAGTGTTGTTGGCGCCATTTTTGCCATCAAAACATGGGAAGGACACAAATTAGAATCACCTGTAGTGTCAAGCAGCGCCAAGATTTATGGAGCATGCTCAGTGTGCAGTGTGGCTCCAGATACTGAAATATTTAGTATTTAAATAATTAAAAATGTAGGCAAAGGTGACAAAATGCAATATTTTATAAATTGTGTTATGTTTTTTAAAGCTTGCAGTAAGATACACAGGATGGCTCCAAAGATAAACAGGGTATAGGAAGTGATATTGTGGTTCTTACATCCTTCACCAACTGTAAATATTGTAGACATTTTGTTTTAAATGCTTGTTTGAAGGACATTTGCATTTATAAAACAAATTGGTAGCCAATATAATGTTTTGTTATTTATCACATGTATGGGGAAAAAATTGAAGATGTACTGTTAGTTGTGTTGCACCTAACATTTTTCACAACACTGAATGTTTCTCGTAGTGTAAAAGATGTGCAATAATATATATTGTTTTGTATTTTCATAGGCCAGAAATTGAAGCAGGATTGTACAGCTCATCATAAAGAGCCAACATGTGAGCAGTGTCAATTTGGAACATATACTGCCTACCCAAATTACATAACGGATTGTGAAGCTTGTAAAATATGTCACAAATACGATGGTGCGTATACAGTATTTCTGGGCAGATCTGTAGAATACTTTTATTTTAATAATAAACCTGTGAGCAACAATTTATCTGATCCCTACTTCAGAGTACAGATGTTGGCCACAATGCTGATTCAATCAAAAACAGTGTCCCTGTTTTAAGGTGACATTCAGACTTTTCAGAAGCTGTATATATATATATATATATATATATATATATATATATATATATATATATATATATATATATATAATGTATGTTAGTATGTATATACGTTTTTTAAACTTGCAGTGATGCTTTGTTATGGTTGGGGGGTTCCTCTGATGTCTACAGTTTTGGTTTAACAGCCCCCATTGAACAGAAATAATACAACTGTGATGCATGACTGAACAGTACAGTATATCACAGTAAACAGGACCAGAGCACAGTTGGAAATTAAGCAGAGATAGAATTAGGCTTCCTTATGTAATTATGATATAAAACATGCTTTAAAATTAACTTTTCGTGGCCCCTGATAGCTTTCATTTGTTTTCTTACAGGGTTTGTGGAAGAGTTACCTTGCACTAATACTAGTAACACAAAGTGCAGATGTATGAAGGGCTTCTACTGTGGTGTCAATACAGACTGTTCCCACTGTACACCCTGCCGGAAGTAGGTCTAAAGTTTTGAAATGCTCTTTTTTATTTGAAAGGAAAAAGGTGTTGCACTTTTTGTTATCAATCAATTTGTTAACATTTTGACTTTTTAGGTGCCTAAATTCTGAGATTGAAGAAAAAGAATGCACACAAACCAACAACACGGTCTGCAAGCCAAGAGCAGAAAGTATGATTTTATTACTATTATTATTATTATTATTATTATTATTATTATTATTATTATTATTATTATTATTATTATTATTATTAATAACCAAAGGTATTCAGATATATTTTATTTCCAGTATATCACTGGGAAAATCACTATACAGCTATGGCCAAAGGTTTTGCATCACCCTATAGCAGAGATACGCAACCCGCGGATTATTCTTTAGTAATGTGCGGCCTGCTATAAACATTAGGTTAAACTAGTTTTCTGGATATGCGGCCCGTAATAAAAGTTTGGTTGTGCACATTTGCCCTATAGAATTAACTAATTTTGCTTCATATAGTCAAATAAAACCTGCAGAATAATGTTACGTTAACACGTTGAATTTCATACCGCTTTGTAGTTTTCCATATACTTATTGAAAAACTGACAGAAACTGAAAAATGTGACATTTCAAAATCTAACATCATGAAATACTGGACTACTGTTACGGCTTCTGGTAGATTTTTGTGATATAATTTAGTTTTTTTTTTATTTTTTATTACATGATGTTAAATAAAAGATCTTAATTATGTTCATATATATATATATATATATATATATATATATATATATATATATATATATATATATATATATATATATATATACAGTACTGTGCAAAAGTTTTAGGCAGGTGTGAAAAAATGCTGTAAAGTAAGAATGCTTTCAAAAATAGACATGTTAATAGATTATATTTATCAATTAATTAAATGCAAAGTGAGTGAACAGAAGAAAAATCTAAATCAAATCCATATTTGGTGTGACCACCCTTTGCCTTCAAAACAGCATCAAGCATCAATTCTTCTAGGTACACTTGCACACAGTTTTTGAAGGAACTTGGCAGGTAGGTTGGCCCAAACATCTTGGAGAACTAACCACAGTTCTTCTGTGGATTTAGGCAGCCTCAGTTGCTTCTCTCTCTTCATGTAATCCCAGACAGACTTGATGATGTTGAGATCAGGGCTCTGTGGGGCCATACCATCACTTCAGGACTCCTTGTTCTTCTTTACGCTGAAGATAGTTCTTAATGACTTTAAGCTGTATGTTTGGGGTCGTTGTCATGCTGCAGAATAAATTTGGGGCCAATCAGATGCCTCCCTGATGGTATTGCATGATGGATAAGTATCTGCCTGTACTTCTCAGCATTGAGGAGACCATTAATTCTGACCAAATCCCCAACTCCATTTGCAGAAATGCAGCCCCAAACTTGCAAGGAACCTCCACCATTGTTCACTGTTGCCTGCAGACACTCATTAGGTATGCGCTCTCCAGCCCTTCGGCGAACAAACTGCCTTCTGCTACAGCCAAATATTTCAAATTTTGACTCATCAGTCCAGAGCACCTGCTGCCATTTTTGTGCACCCCAGTTCCTGTGTTTTCGTGCATAGTTGAGTTAAGCTTGGCCTTGTTTCCACGTCGGAGGTATGGCTTTTTGGCCGCAAGTCTTCCATGAAGGCCACTTCTGACCAGACTTCTCGGACAGTAGATGGGTGTACCAGGGTCCCACTGTTTTCTGCCAGTTCTGAGCTGATGGCACTGCTGGACATCTTCGATTGCGAAGGGAAGTAAGCATGGCGTGTCTTTCATCTGCTGCAGTAAGTTTCCTTGGCCGACCACTGCGTCTCACGGTCCTCAGCGTTGCCGTTTCTTTGTGCTTCTTCAAAGAGCTTGGACAGCACATCTGGAAACCCCTGTCTGCCTTGAAATTTCTGCCTGGGAGAGACCTTGCTGATGCAGTATAACTACCTTGTGTCTTGTTGCTGTGCTCAGTCTTGCCATGGTGTATGACTTTTGACAGTAAACTGTCTTCAGCAACCTCACCTTGTTAGCTGAGTTTGGCTGTTCCTCACCCAGTTTTATTCCTCCTACACAGCTGTTTCTGTTTCAGTTAATGATTGTGTTTCAACCTACATATTGAATTGATGATCATTAGCACCTGTTTGGTATAATTGTTTAATCATACACCTGACTATATGCCTACAAAATCCTGACTTTGTGCAAGTGTACCTAGAAGAATTGATGCTGTTTTGAAGGCAAAGGGTGGTCACACCAAATATGGATTTGATTTAGATTTTTCTTCTGTTCACTCACTTTGCATTTAGTTAATTGATAAATATAATCTATTAACATGTCTATTTTTGAAAGCATTCTTACTTTACAGCATTTTTTCACACCTGCCTAAAACTTTTGCACAGTACTGTATATATACAGTGCCTATAGTAAGTATTCACCCCCCTTTCACGTTTTCACAGTTTGAACCTGAAATGGGATTTAAATGGGATTTTTTTCCCTTTGATTTACACAACCTACTCAACACTTTGAAGAGGCAAGATCATTTTTATTGTGAAACAACAGTTAATGAAAAACAGAATCAAACTGAAATGTCTTGGTTAGATCAGTATTCACCCCCCTGAGTCAATACTTGGTAGAACCAGCAATTACAGTTGTGAGACTTTTTGGGGTAAGTCTCTACCATGTTTTCACATCTGGATCGTGCAATATTCGCCCATTCTTCTTGGCAAAATTGTTCAAGCTCTGTCAAGTTGGATTGGGATCGTTGGTGGACAGCAATCTTCAAGTCTTGCCACAGACTCTCAATCAGATTCAAGTCTGAGCTTTGACTGGGCCACTCTAGGACATTCACTTTCTTGTTTTTAAGCCACTCCAGTGTCACTTTGGCTGTGTGCTTGAGGTCATTGTCCTGCTGAAAGGTGAATCTCCGTCCCAGTCTTAGGTCTTTTGCAGACTGAAGCAGGTTTTCCTCAAGGATTTACTTATATTTAGCTCCATCCATTTTGCCCTCTACCCTGACAAGCTTCCCAGTCCCTGCCGAAAAGCATCCCCATAGCATGATGCTGCCACCACCATGCTTCACAGTAGGGATGGTGTTACCTGGGTGTGTACATGTGCTGTGCTGGGTTTGCGCCAGACATAACTCTTTGCATTTAGGCCAAATAGTTAAATTTTTGTTTCATCGGCCCACAGAATCTTTTGCCACATCTTTTCAGGGTCTCCCACATACCTTTTTGCAAATTCCAAGTGAGATTTTACATGGGCTTTTTTCAGAAATGGCTTCCTTCTTGCCACTCTTCCATACAAGCCAGATTTGTGGAGTACCTGAGCTATTGTTGACACATGGACAGTTTCTTCCATCTCAGCCGTGGAACGCTGTAGGTCTTTCAGAGTTGTCATTGGCCTCTTGCTGGCTTCTCTTACCAATGCCCTTCTTACCCGGCTGCTCAGTTTGGGAGGACGGCCTGCTCTAAGCAGATTCTGGGTGGTGCCGTATACCTTTTACTTCTTAGTGATCAACTTGACTGTGCTCCTCACTGCCTTTTAAATCTTTTTATACCCCTCCCCTGATCTGTGCCTTTCCACAACTTTCTTTATCCCAGAGTTGTTTTGAAAGCTCCTTGGTCTTCATGGTAGCATCTTTGCTTTGAATTCACTACCCTGTGGGACCTTACAGAGACAGGTGTATTTAATCTGAAATCATGTGAACCACTTTTATTGCGCACAGATGGACTCCATTTAACTTATTGTGTGAATTCTGAAGGCAATTAGTTGCACCTGAGCTCATTAGGAGTGTCATAGCAAAGGGGGTGAATACTTATCTTATGAAGACTTTTCAGGTTTTTATTTTTTATTTTTATTTTTTAACCCCCATTTTTCACACATTGAAAGTGTTGAGTAGGTTGTGTAAATCATTTAAATGCATCAAGATTTCAGGTTACAACACAACAAACTGACAACGTCCAAGGGGGGTGAATACTTACTATATATATATATATATATATATATATATATATATATATATATATATATTTTAAATTATGGTGCAATCCTAAAATTCTAGGTGATACAAAACCTTTGGACATAACTGTACAATAACAAGACATGACATACAAAAGAACACACTTTTTTGGACTGAGATCAGAACTTTTTTTATAACCCCAAGATATGCAATGCTAATTCTAAATTATTTGTGCATTTGCATTAAGTTTTTATTTCCGAGTATTTATCCATTTGCCTTGAAGTAATCGCCATATTACTTTGTTTTAGTTTCATTAGAATATAAATAAGAAACGGTGCAGTTCAGTGGGTGCAACTCAGACAATAAAGCATTTCTCACTCCACCTTTCCAACCAGATTTTCATTTTTAGACTGAACTAAAACAAAAGGACCAATTCCAGGAGAGTATTCTCACAAATTATGATTTAATATTTATTAGGGTGGCTACCCCCCCCCCCCCTCCCTCCCTCCCCTTAATATTTTTAGAATGCTAGAGCCATTCTTTCTTTGTCCAGTCTTTCTGAATAAGGTTTGCATTTAGGATATTAAAGCAAGCACTTGGTATAATAATGCTATATTTTTGTTACAGGTGACAGCAAATGGTGGATCTTTCTTATTGTTTTACCTATATTGGCAGTAGTAATAGGATTAGTTTATTGTTGGCGCACCAAAAAACTCTGCTTTGGTAAGTTCAGCCAGACATTCACAATATTGAAGATATGTAGAAAGCTAAATAAGCAAATAACTTATTTTCCTTTTTTTTTCTTCTTAATCGAAAAAAAGATAAACCTGAAATTGATGAAAATAGAACCCATACTACTACTGAGGTACGCATGGTATTTATTTTTTTCCATTTTTAATGTTTACTCATCTCATTATAAATGAGGATTTGTTTATTTTGTTCTTTTCCTCCCTGAGGCTGCTTGTCCATGTTATGTTAGTGAATGGGAATGTGCATCTGTGAGTGGGTGTCTTGTGCAAAGTTGTCTCATTTACCTTGTGTATGTACACAGGGTGCACCAAAAATAATAGAATACATTGAATAAAACATGGATGCACTTGAATAAAAAAATACCGTAAACGCCTTTATGTCTGCCAACAATATTCAGAAACCCATAGCTGGACAGAAAACAATGACCTGATGTCAATTGATATGTTGTCCAAGAGAATTATATCAAAATAAACTTCTTTTAAGTTTACATTTGATTTTTTTTCTTTTAACAGACCAACCCTCTTCTTTCAGGTATGTAAGCTTATACTTTTTAACCACTGATACTAAATGGTACACAGTGTTTTGACTTTATTGAATACACATAACCAATTTGAATCCTGGGCATTTAGAGTGATCTGTAACACTTTTAAGATCTTCAGGAAACAAAGTTCCAGCCTTGTCTGTTTACCACATTCTTTCATGTTTTTTTCCTTTTGTGAAATGTACCCTAACAGACCTTGTTTACATGCCTCAAATATAGTTAAAATATAAGACTCCTCTAATACTTTCAGCAGTTGGAAGACACCATTATAGCTCTTACGTAGTTCAGTATACAAAACAGAAATGTTATCATTTTTTTTTACATTTGACCTCTTAGCAACAACTGTAAAAATGATTGGTAATACATATCATATAAAATATACATTCCATGTATGATAACAACAGACCAAGGTCATTTTTTAATGGAGGTAAGGGCAGTCATCATGCCCTCCACATTAGATGAGGCTCTTCCTGTTCATGGTGCTGTAACTCCACCTAATGGATTATTGAGAAACTGTTCAGTATTTTGCACAAACAAGACACAATTGACTTCCACCTTTTACTCAAATTTATTGTTTCCTCCTTTCAGGCAATATTATCAAAATTGTTTTCCCAATAATTGTATGACCATTTCATATCATTTTTTTTGTTTTGTTTTTTAAGATATTGACCTTCAACCGCATCTCTACTTTATTGCGGACACAGTTGGCTTCAGTGAGACAAGGAAGTTTCTTTTAACAAACGGATTTTCCAAGGGAGAAGTTGAAAATATTGTAGCAAATTATCCAAACAACGTTAGGGATCAGACTGTTGAATTGTGGGCGGCATGGTACCAACAGCATGGAATTCCCAATGCCTATGCCACTTTGATCAGGAAGCTTCAGGAAATGAAACTAAATCAAAATGCTGATGCAATACTCAAGAAAGTTGAAAATAGTGTTCAAAATGAAAATGGAGACAGGGATTGCAAAGATGCATAGTCATTTTCAATGTGTTACAGCAACAAGAAGTGCCAAGGGTGCAGTGAGCATTTTATCATCTAAAGAGCAAAGAAGATGCATCTAGCTATCAGAGTGTCCTTGTTACAAAGTATTTAACTGCATGAAGCTAAAGTCTTCCTTTCACATTTAACATAAACATGTCTGATTCATAGAAAAGTGCAATTTACACTACACAATGAAAGATTCTGAAATTGACCCCAAACTTTCAGTCAAATCGTGTAAATCTAGATCTATTTATATTTACCTAATTTTGAATTATGAATACATAATCTTGGTCTGGTTAACCTTCTATAGACCAAATCATTCCATAAACAAAGTCTAGTTCATTGCAGTTTGGATCTTTCTTGTTGGTCACCCTGAGAAATTAAATAAATACACACCAAAAAAATGTAGAATTCATTTTCCGTTATATAGCTGACTGGAGACCATCACAGTGGCTTGGTGAGTACCACATTTTAGTTTTTCCGATGAGTCTGTGAACTCCAGGCCAGTGTTCAGTGCTAGGCCACAACACTGAAGTACAGGTCAGAATGTATCAGATAAACCAAGAAATGTCTAATTGTTTACAGCTGTTTTGAAGCCTGCACTTTTATAAAAAGGATATAGTTAGTTGTTTTTTTTTTCACTATATTGTTCTAATAATGTTTGAGGGAAATGCATATCTGTATATGCATAAACATGTGTTCCTGTTTAATAAAATTTGTGAGATTAACAAAACCCACATGGGAATACTTTATTATGTGGTTTCATTGTTAAATCACAAATAAATTAATACAAAAATAAAAACACAAACACACATTCATTTTACACAGCTTCCAATTCATTGTATGACTACATTTCCAATACTGTGTGTACAAAGGGAGACTTAGAGAAGCTTTATCCAGGGGATTTTAGTTTATTCATGAGAAGGTCCATCTAAAATGAGTTCAAGCTTTTTAAGTGAAAATGTGATTCAGCAGTTTAGCTTTCCTACACTAGATGGCGGTATTGTGCTAAATATGAATTATTGCTTAGCCCAGTACAAGTGCTGCTCATGATTTCACCTCTACCCAAATGAACAATGAAAAAATCCTTCTAAAAATGAACTCTACTTTTTGTTATCTAAGAAAGGGTGGTCCACAGTTCCTGTCTGCAGTTTTCTGTAAAGGGCATTTTGTTAACTATCAATTGACAAACATATTTACAGTTTTCCGGAAATTATTATTTTTCCTCATCATTGACAATGTTTTCTTAGGATCTAAAGGGTTTTGAAAACATCTTAATCTTCACCTCATATCTAATCATAACACAGCAATGGAGATCACATTGTAAGTTTGTTACTGCATAACTTGTAAGTTTTTTTTTGTTTTTTTTTAGCATTTATATAAATGATATATAGATTAGGCATCTTCATAAATTATACCTTGGCTCAGATTTATACAGTGTTTACTCCTATCATTTTATTTATTTATTTATTTATTGATTGATTGATATACAAGTTATAAATAATTAAGGAAAACTGTTCTCACATTTAAACATGCCTTTACACTCTACCACTGCAGATGTCATTAGCACCTTTTATTCTGAAAATAACACCTGTTAATGCTGCAAAACTAGACAAACAACTTAAAGATAATTGAAATATAACAAGTATCTTAAGTGATGTGTTATTGTTGTTTACAATCACTTTGCTTATTATTATTAATGTTTTCAGTCATCACATCCTGGTGACTTTCAAACTTAATTAGAAGCACCCCCATGGCCTCTACAGAGCTATCCATCATGTTTTCTCATGAAAAATCCAATATGGCTGCCAAACCATGTGACTTATGACCTTTGTTTTCGCTCTGACACAACTTCCCATAGACCGCTACCACTGTTCCAAGTTTCATAACATTTTGTGCAACTGTGTTGATTTTACAGACATTTGAAAATTGGTGGAATAAAAATAAATAAATAAATAAATAAATAAATAAATAATCCTAACAATTACAATAGGGTTCCAGCAACTTCGTTGCTTGGACCCCTAATAATATTCTAAAGCATGTCTAATATTTTCATTATTTTTGCTCTAATACTCTTTGAGTCCCCTACACATTACAAGTCTGTCTGTTTTAACATACTGGAGCACTAGCCTATACCTATGCGCTTATATGTATGATTATAAGGTAGCTTGAAATTAACCATGTGTGCCATTAAAGTGTGCCATTAGTCATGTGTGTTAAGTAACCTCTTGCAGTGATGCAATTCCTGGTCATAAAGTGCATTTAAAATGTGTATCAGCAAGAAAAAAAGGGATTTTTGTGCATTTGGCTTTGCATACAGTCCAGCATATATTTATTTATGTTAGGAGAGTGGATCATTAAAATGGGCTATCCCCATAACCTTCACCACGCTATATTTCCGTTTATGTGTTTTATTTATTTATGTATTTATTTATTTTAAATAACTTAATGTCATATATCAATCAGCCTACTAGAGTTTTGTTTTTTTTTTAAAACAAATTTCTTTGATCAGTCTTTAAAAAAAAAAAAAAATCCTGTAACTGAAGTACTGGGGTCATGGATCACACTTGAAAAAAATAACAAACTTATATTTTCAAAAAAAATATATACCAGCCTTATCACATAATACAGTAATAGCAAAATACCCATGACAGACCTTCACACAAAGGACACCATCTGTTGCCAAAAGGTGCAGCCATCAAAACAGGAAAACTGGAAACTCCGCTAAATGACCTCCGGAAGGGGACCAGTGACGAACTGAGACTAAAAATCGGCCCTGGCATTTTAAAGTGCACCACGTTGAGGCTGTGACGATACTTAGTAAGAATAAAATGCTGAATTTGTGTTCTGACAGAGAATTACATAAGACGTTTAGCAAATTTAAATTACTGAACTAAAAACAGGCTATCTTGTGACGGGACTATTTTCTTGTTTGCTGTAAATATACATAAACCACAGGAGACCTACATACATATTTGGAATACAGTGTACAATGGGTTTGCTTATTTATTTCCTAATATGTTATTATTGCAGACATTTAGGAGGTAATATCCAAGGTAATATTAACATGCTTTTATATTCAAGACACAGATGCCAAGGGTTGGCTGTCCCAAAGTGAGATTCACAGCCCCAAAGTGAGATTCACAGCCCCAAAGTGAGATTCACAGCCCCAAAGAGTGAGATTTACAGGTCCCTTTTTTATCGTGTAAACTGTTGTAAACTAAACAGCAATGTTTAAACAAAAGGAGGGGACATTTTCAGAAAAAAAATGATATGTATTGGTAAAAAAAAAAGTCTTGAAACTGAGGACTAAACAGTACTTCACATTTACTACTAAGTAGTTCATAAAACAGTTCTAATAAGGTGGACAAAATAAATCAGGAGCTTCAGCTGCTTCTGTGGTGGGGTACATATAATTCAGAAAAACACAAGGCTAATTTGCATTGAACAGGTAGCATAAACCAGCTTTCATCTGGCATTCTGCAAACCTGCAAGTAATTTACATAAGTAAACTAGCAATACAAATAATGTGATAAATATGCATACCTGTACCACACTAATTATACTTAAAAGGCATCCTTCACATGCACAGTTATCCCTTTAGAAAGGTACAGTGCCTTGCATAAGTAGTCACCCCCCCTTGGACTTTTCCACATTTTGTAGTGTTACAACCTGGAATTAAAATGGATTTAATTGGGATTTTTACCATTTGATTTACACAACATACTTAACACTTTGAAGGTGCAAAATATTTTTTATTGTGACACAAAAGTTAATTAAACAAAAAAAAAGACATTTGTGGGTTGCATAAGTATTCACCCCCCCTGAGTCAATACTTGGCAGAAGCACCTTTGGCAGAAATTACAGCTGTGAGTCTTTTTGGGTAGGTCTCTACCAGCTTTGCACATCTGGATCCTGCAATTGTTGCCCATTCTTCTTGGCGAAATTGCTCAAGCTCTGTCATGTTGGATGGGGACTGTTGGTGAACAGCAATTTTCAAGTCTTGCCACAGATTCTCCATCGGATTGAGGTCTGGGCTTTGACTGGGCCATTCTAAGACATTCAGGTTCTTGTTTTTAAACCACTCCAGTGTAGCTTTGGCTGTGTGTTTAGGATCATTGTCCTGCTGGAAGGTGTGTAAGGGAATAATTGCATAGAACCATTCCTGTATCTGTTTGTCGCCACTCTGTACTACCTTGTAAATACCTGTCCCCCTTCCTTAATTACACCAACTGAGCTGACTCCAGCTTATCGGTTGATCAGGGCGAACCCACCTTTCCACCTAACCTTTATTGTACTACCTTGTAAATACCTGTCCCCCTTCCTTAATTACACCACCTGAGCTGACTCCAGCTTATCGGTTGATCAGGGCAAACCCATCTTTCCACCTAACCTTTATTGTACTACCTTGTAAATACCTGTCACCCTTTCTTTGTTACACCAACTGAGTTGGCTCTAGCTTATTGGTTGAAAGGGAAACCACCCTTTCTCTCTGTAAAGGTATAATAACTGTATGCTAACTCTGTATAGCAGAACACTGCTCGGGTTTCCTAACTGATGTGTTGAGCTGTTCTCGTTTGTGCAAACTAATAAAGCTTTATATCTCTGAATACCTGGTGCAGTTGGCTCTTTTAGTCGGACCTGAAAAGTTCCACGACAGGTGAACCTCCGCCCCAGTCCCAGGTCTCTTGCAGACTGAAACAGGTTTTCCTCTAGAATTTCCCTGTATTTGGCTCCATCCATCTTGCCCTCAATCCTGACCAGTTTCCCAGTCCCTGCCGATGAAAAGCATCCCCATAACATGATGCTGCCACCACCATGCTTCACCGTGGGGATGGTGTTCTCAGGGTGAATAGCAGTGTTGGCTTTGCGCCACACATAGTGTTTTGCGCTAAGGCTAAAATGCTCAATTTTGGTCTCATCAGACCAGAGAACCTTTTTCCACATGTTTGCTGTGTCTCCCACATGCCTTTTGGCAAAATCCAAACGGGATTTGATATGGGGTTTTTTCAGCAATGGCTTTCTTCTCGCCACTCTTCCATTTAGTCCAGCTTTAAGGAGCGTCCGGGTTATAGTTGTCCCATGGACGGTTTCTCCCATCTCAGCTGTGGATCTCTCCAGCTCCTTCAGAGTTACCATTGGCCTCTTGGTTGCTTCTCTGACTAATGCCCTCCTTACCTGGTCACTGAGTTTTGGTGGACGTCCTTCTCTAGGCAGAGTCGCGGTTGTGCCATATTCTTTCCATTTTTTAATAATGGATTTAACGGTGCTCCGGGGGATGTTCAAAGTTTGGGATATTTTTTTATAACCCAACCCTGATTGATGCTTCTCCAGAACTTTATCCCGGACTTGTTTTGATAGCTCCTTGGTCTTCATGATGCTGTTTGTTTAGATATGCTCTCTAACAAACTCTGTGCCTTCCAGAAACAGATGTATTTAATCTGAGATCATGTGACAATTTAATTGCACACAGGTGGACTCCATTCAACTAATTATGTGACTTCTGAAGGCAATTGGTTGCACCAGAGCTTATTTAGGGGTGTCACAGCAAAGGGGGTGAATATTTATGCAATCAAGACTTTTCAGTTTTTTATTTGTAAATAATTTTGAAAATATGTAGATTTTTTTCCCCACTTCGACATTATGGACTATTTTGTGTACTTCAGTGACAAAAAATCCTAATTAAATCCATTTTAATTCCAGGTTGTAACACTACAAAATGTGGAAAAGTCCAAGGGGGGTGAATACTTATGCAAGGCACTATAGTCCTACAGAACTAGCTTTAAACAAAAGCCTGATCAAAAAGATCCTGATAATACCAGGGAGAGAATTCCAGAGCTGCTCAGAATAACAGCTAAAAGCCACAGAACTCCAGCCCTTATGAAGGTAGAAGCTTTAAACGACTGCAGCCAAAGACATGGGGAGTAAGAAACTAACCCAAATAACCAGGCATTTGAAGCTAAAAGCAAAACTGTAACTTTAATATGGGGAGCATTTGTCAATGACCAACAAGCAATACCTTAGTTTTATCTGTATTTAATTTCAGAAGATTCTGGATGAATCAGCGTTAGGACTGAGAGACAAATTAGAATATACAAGTGTTGAGAGTGCTCGTTTTTTTTTCCAATCCAATGACACAATACACACGGTTTTGTATAAGGAAAGTAACTGAATTCAGCCGTTTACTTCACGTTCAAACATAACTTTACCAAAAGATAGCTTTATTTTAAATATATTATACTTGTTATATAAACAGAATACTTATGGAGTATCTGCTGTGTATCATCTGCATAGCAATTAAAACTCTTATCGTAAATAATAGTAAAAAGCAGGAGACAGGGACAGCAGGCAGTCTTCACCTGGTGGTGGAGACAGAGGCGGTGGTGCCAGCGCAGAGCGGAACGGCAAACAGACCTTCTCCGCGCTGGAGACAGCAGGGCCTCTCCCTCTTGCTCTGGGACCTGGTGCGGCTCCCTCTCCATTGCTTGGTCCGGGCAGCGAGACGTCGGATGATCACCCATCATCACCATCGGAGTTCCTTCTCTGGCTCCTCCCTCACAGGTGCTGACGTCAGGTTTCACGAAAGCAGTACACAAAAGGCAGGAATGCAGGGCAAAACTGGTCTGCTGCGCTCGTATTTATTATAGACTTCTTCAAAACATAAATAAATGGGCATGAGGGCCAAAGCAACAAAACACAAATCAATACATGCGAGTACCTATATATATAATATTACATGTGGTAATCATAAAACTTTCTCTCCAAACCACTCCACCTCTACAAAGGATTTCTCATGGCTTTTATACTCTGTGGCTGGAGCCCAATGAACCAGTAATTAACAATTACCTAATTAAGGCTCCAGCCACATTCTCACATGTATTTCTGGCAGGGAGGAATTTAACCCCCTCCCTGCCGATCCAAAACAAACAATAATAATGATGGACGGTTTTCATCCGTCCATATAAACAATAGAATAATACATTTAACACACACACCAAACGATTATAAATCAACAATAATTATAATGAAAATCATAATGAAAACAGTAAAAATCATAATAATAACACAAATTATTGGGGGGGGGGCCCTGTCACAGTTATGGACATATTAATCAATGTTTGAGCGAGAGGAAACTACGTGAGAAGAAAAACAGGCAAGAGATTGTCAGAATGTTGGGTAGGGCCTACAGTAAAACATATAGATGGCAATGTGAAGGTATGGGGCTGTTTTGTGTAAAAATAGAACGCACATTTGTAAAGGAATAATATCATTCCATTCTTCAGCATCATGCAACGCCATCAGGAAGGTGAACAGGATAATGCCAGACTAAACTCAATTCTTTAAATCAGAAAGAAGAACAACAGGTTTTGAAATTGCTGACCTCCCCATTTGCCTGACATTAACCCCATTAAAATGTTATGGGATGAGCTTGACAGGAAAGTGCAAGAGTCCATCCAGCGTAAATCTGCTCTGGGAGGTGATTTGGGCTGAATGGACAAAAATAGATGGAGATAGTTGTGTGACGGAATGCCTGAATATGTGCAGCTGTGATTGCTACCAAGGGGGGATATTTTGATGAAAACATATCCTCAGTTGCTTTTTCTTGTGAGAAGGTGAATACATTTTCATATAAATCAATAGTTTTTGCTGATTCTTCCTTTATTAGTTGTATTTCAGTAACATTTACAGGTGTCCCCATAATTTTGACCATCAGTGTACATATATGGGCAGACACATGGCAAATGACATTCAATAGAGAAAGTGTAAGGTACTGCATGCAGGCAATAAAAATGTGCATTATAAATATGATATGGGAGATACAGAAATTGAAGAAGGAATCTATGAAAAAGACCTAGGAGTTTAGGTTGACTCAGAAATGTCTTCATCTAGACAATGTGGGGAAGCTATAAAAAAGGCCAACAAGATGCTCGGATATATTGTGAAAAGTGTTGAATTTAAATCAAGGAAGTAATGTTAAAACTTTACAATGCATTAGTAAGACCTCATTTAGAATATTGTGTTCAGTTCTAGTCACCTCGTTACAAAAAAGATATTGCTGCTCTAGTAAGAGTGCAAAGAAGAGCGACCAGAATTATCCTGGGTTTAAAAGGCATGTCGTATGCCGACAGGCTAAAAGAATTGAATCTATTCAGTCTTGAACAAAGAAGACTACGCGGTGATCTGATTCAAGCATTCAAAATTCTAAAAGGTATTGACAATGTCAACACAGGGGACTTTTTCGACCTGAAAAAAGAAACATTGACCAGGGGTCACAAATGGAGATTAGATAAAGGGGCATTCAGAACAGAAAATAGGAGGCACTTCTTTACATAGAGAATTGTGAGGGTCTGGAACCAACTCCCAGTAATGTTGTTGAAGCCGACACCCTGGGATCCTTCAAGAAGCTGCTTGATGAGATTCTGGGTTCAATAAGCTACTAATAACCAAACGAGCAAGATGGGCCGAATGGCCTCCTCTTGTTTGTAAACTTTCTTATGTTCTTAAGTAAAAGAAAATTGAGTGAACCATGGTCAGCAGCCATACATAAACTATGGTCATCAGCCATACGAAGATCACCATCTCTACTGTGCCAAGATGTAAATCCAGACAGAAACTTCTCAAATAAATATTTATGTTGAACTGGGGCTGCGCTGAAAAAGAACATGTTCCAAAAACTGCCAAAAATGGAAGAATAGAAATAGGATGAAAGTTGGCAATCTGAGGGAAGTGACGGCTTTATCGACAATGAGCATAGAACAAACCCTAAGAGGGCAATGCTTAATTTGTACAGAGAGGTGCTGGGGAGCAAGCAGTGACAATAATACCGTTCTTAAGAACCAAACATTAAAAATGTTATTTGAAAGAGTAGCCTACTGTACTGGTGTTAGTAGTATGTGCAAAAAAAAGCAACTGCAGGACATAAAAAGAAAGACAAATATGACAGCAATGTCAGAGACTTCATGTTTAGTTTTCTAGACTGGATATATTCTTCAGCTCAGTTGCCTAATTTTAAGAAAACATTATGTCTGCCTGAACATGCTATGAGATTTGTAACTTTCATAAAGGAAAAAGTTACGCCCCAGCAAACCCAGAGGTACCGGGGCTGTGCCCCAGCAAGCCCCAGCACAAATGAAGCATTGCTGAGGGTAGGGAACATTTACTATACCAGTCAAACCTGTTCAGTATCAGTCAGTAAACATTCACCAGAAACCACGTTCTCCACAGAGCCAGTAACAGCCACTGCACCATCCCATTGTAGACACAACAAAAGATCCAAAACAGTCAAAGGTTTCTGTTTAATAATTTCAGCAGAATAGTTTATTCTAATGAAAGCAGTGGAGGGCAGCTGAACTGTAATGTCGTTGATTTTTATTTTTTTATTTTTACTAATGTCACAAGTGACCAAAAATAATAGTTTTATACCACTGTGGTTTTTATGGTTACAATTAGTACACTATTTTATTGTGTTTTATGACACTATTTATGGTTATTCATATTTTACACTTGTTTTTTTTAAACTTTTATATTAATTACCCAAAGGGAGACCCAAATAGCTGGGTTAAATATGTGTGCTGTTTCTTGTTTTAATTGTTTTATCACTGGCACGGTTGCAAGGCTTTCAGCCTGAAACGATGGCCAGGTGAATGGCATCAGACACCATCGATTATGCCCATCATAAAATAGGAAATGAAAGTTCAGAAAGCCGGAGGAGGTGAAGGAAGCACTGGAAGGAGGAGAAGGAAGTATAGGATCCTGCACCAAGGAAACAGACAGGACCACTTGTTCAAGAATGAGAGAACTGTAAATACAGCTGAGAAGAAGAACAGACTGTCACGCAGTACTAAATAAAGCTAAGCATTCACTACATTAAGGAAAGTTAGTAAAAGAGAATGATTCAACAGAAGATTCATTTTGAGCTTGACTGTTGTTTATATATCCTGCAGTGAAGAACGTTGTTGGTACAGTAGTTGCGGTTTATAATTATGATATGAAAGTACTTTGCAGAAATGTCAGTTTATCATGGATAAAATATTAAAGGGAGGCAGCAGTGTGGAGTAGTGGTTAGGGCTCTGGACTCCTGACCGTAGGGTTATGGGTTCAATCCCCAGTGGGGGATACTGTTGCTGTACTTCACCTAAAATTGCTCCAGTAAAAACCCAACTGTATAAATGGATAATTGTATGTAAACATAATGTGTAAAAAAATAATAATGTAATTGTATGTAAAAATAATGTGATATCTTGTAACAATTGTAAGTCGACCTGGATAAGCCCCCTGGGCTTCTGCTAATAAATAATAAAAACAATAACCCTGCTCGGAGAGCAAGCTGGGTAAGGGAGCAGAGCAATAAGGGTGGATCTCCTTGCTTGTCCTTTTCAGGAGCCAACATTGTTGGCGTGGAGGGAGAGAGGAGGGGAGCCAGAGAGATTGAGCTGGCAACCGGGAATTATTTGTGATTAAACCCCAGGACGGAGGTGTTTTTGTATGTTCAGAATGAGTGAAGGAGAGCTAACTTGGACTGCCTGGAAGGCCAGGTGATTATACAGCGCTTTTGTGGATATATACTTTTGCTTTTCAAGTATATGGTTCGGGACATTGGAGGACTTAATAGTTTGGTTCAGTAGGAACTGTAATACTTACCTTGCTGCTGAAAATCTGTTCACTTTAGTTTAGTCTTGTACTGTGCTGTTTAGGGGTTTATAAAATGTCTAGGATATTCATTGATAGATGCTGTATAGTGGTGATATATTTGATCCTTTTTATTGTGCATGGTTGTACTGCATTTATGATTGAAATAAAGAGAAATACTTTTACTTACTGGTCCGTGTGGTTCCTGTGCGCTGTTTGGTCAATCTGAGATCCAAACAACCTGTGGGGTGAAAAGAGGGATAATTGTTAAAATCTGTAATACAATACATACCTGTGTAAAGTCAAGCGTACCCCGTGACCCAAAGTCACAAATATCACAAACTGGATGAAGCTTGTGATTTAGGGTTTAGAATACCAGTTCAAGGCTAGTTCAAAGGCAATGATCAGAGAAAGAAAGATTGGTTGGTGACAAATTGATAGTCCCGAGGAGATCACTATGTCCAATGTGTAACCCTTGATGTAAGTCGGAAAAAACATAATGAGTGAAATTTAACATATGAAGCTTGTGGTTAGTGAAACACCGGTGTTGAGAAGTCACCATGACATGAGGCTTACTAATTTAAAGACACTTTGGTTGATCTAGCCTCCATTATGTCTATGACAGGAAACTAGAACTGGACACAGCTCATAGTCAAAGCACCTTAACAAAGACCTATAAAAAGCACCACTCAGTGATAGAAATCCTCATAATAAGAGAAGGGGGCAGGAAAAAATAGCCGCCAATATAAATTACTTCCAATAGGATTAACAGCTGACTGTTTTATTTGTTAATGTAATATTCTTTTTAACCCCAAAGGGATATTATATGAATAACATTTTTCTGTTGGGATTCATAATGATTTACAGCATGCTGGTGTAATTTATTTCACACGTTATTGAATTCACTCCAAATATTAACTATACAGTTCAAAGAGGTCCACTATTAACATGTTTTTGGTTGTTTAGAACATTAACTCAGATGTGTGAAAACATTGAAGGGTACACATGACCACAGGTATTAATGTGCTGAAGTTGACAAAGTGAAACAATATAAAAGCCGACTTTGGATGTTCAGATCTTAAGAAGCTTGATGCTTTTGAAAACATCTCCAGACTTAAAAGCATTATCACTACATACTGCAGCTTCACCTTGTGCTCATGTGCTGCCTTCAGTATTGCTGCATACTTCATTCTTTATACTACAGAATTGATACTTTGGATCATTATCAAGTGAGGCAATCACTCTCAGAGCTTGCTGGGCTTGTCTTTGAAGAAATTCTCCATTTTGTCTCCTGATTAAAGCATTGCACTGCACTTCTGTGTTAATAAAAGCCACTTGTCACCTCTGCTATTGTCGAATCAGACAAACCAGTGACTTGAATTATTGCATATTTAAAAGTTTTAAACCTGAAAATAGTTAATGGCTTGCTACCCTAACTTGCCTGTACTTGATCTGGCACAGCAACATGGTGGCTTCCACTAAATCTGAGTCATACCCAGTTAGTTCTTTCTTAAAGGTTATCACAGACCATGACCAAGACTACACTCCCTGCTATTATTACAAAAAATCGACCTTTGAAAGCATGCTGTGAGTAACTTTTTTACTCAGAACACTTATCAGAGAATTCCCAGTATTTTTGAATGTGATTAACTTTCACTGTTTTTTCTAATATTTTTCAGGGTACTGTGTTCCTAGCCTCTTACTAAGCACCTTAGTTTTATGAAATGTCATTATTGAAATATTCACCCTGTTCACAAGCAGGAGTAGTTTAAAGAATAACTAGCTTTCAATGAAATTGAAACTTTTCTCCCCCATTTCCCTCGCCATTCTTTGCTGTTTGCAATCATTATTTGTTGTTCTGGGTTCTGCTGCTCTAATATTGTTATCATAATTTTACTTTAAATCTGCCTTTACCTGGCTTTCTTGGGCTTCTCTAGAAAATCCTACTTCCCGGCACTGAGCAGCCTTCCTCTTTTTGCGTTTAAATCATGTGACAGTGTGACCTATCAACTCTGCAGCCCCACCTATTGTACATTCATATAGACAGAGAGGAGGTTAACTAAATCAATGGAACAAAGTCAAAACAAAATCAACAAGTTAGGACCCCTGGTGAATAAAACAAACTGTGCCTGGATTAAATAAAAAGAAACAATAAGACATGTAGGAAAGAGCTACACATAATCCCCAACTGAAAATGTGTCTTTCATGTTTCATGGATTTGTTCTATAGAGTGGATGATCCTATGTAATCTCCACAACATACACTGCATGTCATTCAGTTAAAATACTGTCATTTAGCTTTTAAAGCATGCACTTTGCTTAGAGCTTACACCATTCAGTAAGAGCATACCTACAATTGTGGGAAAGAACAGTGGTGCTGCTTTAGTTTAAAAAATCCAGCTCTCAAAAAAATACGAGGAAATTATTTTACAAAGGTATGAGAGAAGGAACTACTAATTAAGAAGAAAATCTAAATGAACAGAAGTTAAATCCTGATTTAAAATAACTGTGATTAGGTGATAATCGTTAATTGAAGGTGGCATTATCGACCAAAGTCTTGAAACCCACCCTTTTAAAAGTTTGCCGTGGTAAAACAATACCAAGTTTACTAAACAAGAAAGACCCCAAAATTCAGTTTTTGCAAAGCTTATTATATGATTAGAATTTACAAACTTAATTTGTGTTGGACATGCTAAACCTGTATGGCCAGTTTCAAGACCAAGTCTGTGTAAAGTAAGTGCTAGAAATGGAGCTGCAGGAAATGAGACAGCAACAGGAGCTTGAGGAGCTGTCACTCCCACAATTCATGCAAATCATGGAAGTCAGCACCCCTAGCAGACTGAAAGCTACCAGGGAGATAGAAGAGGGTCAAAACAGCTGGGTTCAGGTAGGCAGAAGCAGGGAAAAAAAAGAAACTGTCAAACATAACCACCAGAAATCAAAACATCCAACAAATTTGAGCCACTTCAAAACTTAGGTAATCAAAACCAACATCAAGAGAACGAAAGGAACATCCAGGACCCTATAAACAGTGCTGGCCAGGCAGCAAAAAGAAGGTAGGTCTTGATTGTTGGGGACTCCATATTGAGAAACACAGCAAGTTCAGTTCGCAGTCTGGACCCCCTTACTACAACAGTGTGCTGCCTTCCAGGAGCCTCTGTCACGCACATCACTGAGAACATGGACAGGCTCCTAGAATGAACAGGAGACGACCCGGTAGTAGTCGTCAACATCGATACAAACAACATTGGAAGAGACAGGCCAAAATCACTGCAAAACAAATTCAGAGCGCTAGGAAGGAAATTAAAAGACAAGACCAAAACTGTGGTATTTTCTGGTGTACCACAGGAATCAGTATTAGGTCCTCTGCTATTCCTAATCTACATTAATGATTTAGATTCTGGTATAGTAAGCAAACTTGTTAAATTTGCAGAGGACACAAAAATAGGAGGAGTGACAAACACTGTTGCAGCAGCAAAGGTCATTCAAAATGATCTAGACAGCATTCAGAACTGGGCAGACACATGGCAAATTACATTTAATAGAGAAAAGTGTAACGTACTGCACGCAGGCAATAAAAATGTGCATTACAAATATCATATGGGAGATACTGAAATTGAAGAAGGAATCTATGAAAAAGACCTAGGAGTATATGTTGACTCAGAAATGTGTTCATCTAGACAATGTGGGGAAGCTATAAAAAAAAGTCAACAAGATGCTTGGATATATTGTGAAAAGTGTTGAATTTAAATCAAGGGAAGTAATGTTAAAACTTTACAATGCATTAGTAAGATCTCATCTAGAATATTGTGTTCAGTTCTGGTCACCTCGTTACAAAAAGGATATTGCTGTTCTAGAAAGAGTGCAAAGAAGAGCGACCAGAATTATCCCTGGTTTAAAAGGCATGTCGTATGCAGACAGGCTAAAAAAATTGAATCTGTTCAGTCTTGAACAAAGAAGACTACGCAGTGATCTGATTCAATCATTCAAAATTCTAAAAGGTATTGACAATGTCGACCCAGGGTTGTGGGTTCAATCCCAGGTGGGAGACACTGCTGTTGTACCCTTGAGCAAGGTACTTTACCTAGATTGCTCCAGTAAAAACCCAACTGTATAAATGGGTAATTGTATGTAAAAATAATGTGTAAAAATAATGTGATATCTTGTAACAATTGTAAGTCGCCCTGGATAAGGGCATCTGCTAAGAAATAAGATAATAATAATAAAGTGACATTCAGAACAGAAAATAGGAGGCACTTTTTTACACAGAGAATTGTGAGGGTCTGGAACCAACCCCCCTGTAATGTTGTTGAAGATGAGACCCTGGGATCCTTCAAGAAGCTGCTTGATGAGATTCTGGGATCAATAAGCTACTAACAACCAAACGAGCAAGATGGGCCGAATGGCCTCCTCTCGTTTGTAAACTTTCTTATGTTCTTATGTTCTTAAGACCTGCATGAAGTTAACGTTAGAAACTCTAATCCACTAATGCTTCTTTGTACAAGGCAACAGAACACCTTGGCATTTGACCTAATCAGAATGATACATTCTCATTTAGACTTGGGCTTTTACCATCATGACAAGGCCAACTGCCAGTCTGTAATGCCCTCTGATCAGTGCTAGGCCCAAAGAGAACACTGAAAAACACAAACACATTTTTTTATTAGTTTTAATTAACCTGAATAATGTTGCAAGGTATAATTGCATGACCTAACATGAACATTGTATTCTACACACATTTCTAGTCTTTCTGTATAGACTTACGCACTTCACCACATTTATTGGCGCAGTCATCATAGATGTACATGTTTCCACTTGTATACTTGTATGCTGAATGTGTGATCAGTAACTGATTGAATGACACATTTAGTTCTGTTTAGAAAGAAATATAACATTCTTGACATTGTTGAAATGATGCTAAGTCCTGTTTAAGCATGTTTAACTCTCATTTGCATTGACATGATAGGGAATAAAATGCCACAGAAACACTGGTGTTGGTTTGAACAATCTTGACATGGTGAATCAACAAAGATCACTACAAAGCAGAATTTAACCATCAGACCATTTCTCGAACTCCTACAATCTGCTTGACAGAAATAAATACAGCTCTAAAATGATTATTCATGTGATTTTTATTTTGTGAATAAGATCCTAAACCTGTGAGTTCCTACTGAACTATAACTGATGCAACCTCAGCTAAGGATCACATACATTTAATATGTGACTGTTGATCCTTCATCCATTTGGCCCTAAAGTTCAATTGAGATTTTAAATTGTATATGCGATGTTACAATTCAACAGCGCAAAGAAGTGGGTGATAAGTCACTGAAAAGCCTACACATTAGATTTCATCTCACCTTCTTTAATAATTTAATCTTGCTAGTTACTGGTACTATATTTCTGTTCTTGAATTCATTATACTTGCAAAATGTGTTGAACTATTGCTCTTCTGTTGTTCCTATGTAGTCATTGTTTTTATGTAATAACACTTCCTAATTTGATCACTGTCTTTCAGTCTGGATACTGTAGATACAGTATAAAAAACATCAAGAAAGATTTGTTGGCAAAGCTTCTGTTATACAGACAGAGAATTTACTGGTTTCACACAGTTTTACTACATACTCTTACTGGATAACATACAATTCAGTGTGATTTTTGCTGTATATATAAAGTCACCCTGCTCTATCTTAGACCAATTGTCCTTTTACAGTGATGTCAAAGGAGTGCTATCCAAAGTTTTTAAATATGTGTCTTCCCTCTTTTTAGCATTAGATATATAGCGTATTGTCACAGATCCCCACTTTCTTCTGTTGAAGTTCTTTGCTTTTTCTTGAAACAAAAACACATTAATTTTTAAAGTCCATTCAGTCAAATTAACAATAAAGTCTTAGGGAGGCAAACTATCTGCAGGTCTTTCTTGTAAATAATATGCTAAAGCTGTCAAGCCTTCATTGTGATCAATGTTAGTATAAAGAGATTCAAAATCCAAAGTAACCAAAAATAAGGTCTCACATGTCCCATATCCTTAATCTTATTTAAAACATGTATTGTATCTTGAATGTATGAAGGTAAGGAGGGCACAAACGGCCTAATAAAAAAATCAACAAATTGCGAAGCTGGTTCAGCAATGGATTCATTGCCCGATTTAATAGGTCTTCCAGGTGGATTTTGGAGATCTTTATGTACTTTAAGGAGCATATAAAAAGATGGAAGTCTGGGATGTTTACACCATAAGAAACCATATTCTTTCTCAGTGATCCATTACAGGTACATGAGTAGAACACAGGTTAATTCACACACCAGATGCCATCTATGAAAATAGAGATACAGTCAGCACTCGGATGTACGACACAGATACATGTCAGTCATGTTTTACCATCCTTGTATTAAGAAACAAATCAATTCCCATTATATATATATATATATATTGATTTGATTATATATATAACATATTAAAACCCAACTGTATAAATGGGTAATTGTATGTAAATACATTATGTGTAAAAAAAATAATGTAATTGTATGTAAAAAGAATGTGATTTCTTGTAACAATTGTAAGTCGCTCTGGATAAGGGCGTCTGCTAAGAAATAAATAATAATAAATAATAACAAGAACAATAAGATTGCAGTTAGATACAGTAGTGCCTTTTATGGCGAATCACCTCAAGGCAGGACAACACCTATTGTAATGGATAAAAACCTGTCTTCTGAAATAAAACACTTTTTTATTTAAATGTTGGAAGGGAGGAAGCAATTAAAAAGTTATTTATTTTCTCAAGCACATATGAAATAACTGACAAGTGTATGACTGAGTTAAAGGATATAGATGTAATAAAAAAAAAAGAGGAAAAGTACAACAGACAACCATTATACTGTGGTTCTTTGGCAAGTAAAGCAAACCCTGACTGAATAAAGTTCTGTATTTCTAATTTAGGTTTTTATTACAGTTTTGTTAAACAAAGGTCATAAGTGTAGCGACAGCAACCTGTCGCTGAGATGAATGGCTGATTCTGTTCACATCAAACTAATCGTGGAAGTGGCACTTAACTGGCTTAAAATTGAGAAAAAACAGTACCTTTAAAACAAGCTATAACTAGAGAATGAATCGCTTGGTAGTATAAATTCCTCGACTACATCTCAGATCTCATCCACCGGGAGACTTTTATCTCCTCGCACACTCCTGTCCTGTAGTTATTGCTGTTGTGCAGTATTGTGAAAGTAAAGATAAGGACTGTAAAAGGTTTTCCTTCCCAAAGCTCCCAAGATCAGCTAAAATAGGATAAACCACGGGGACCACAGTGGCAACATTTATATACTCTGGTATGTCACTGGAGTCACAATGGTATCTAAAACACACATTGGCAGTACATGCAGTTCCATGTTACCATATTAGCGCCAGTTTGTAACTATACCAGGATCATATCTATTTCAAATCCATTGCTGGCTATGCTGTAGTCTGCAATTGGCATTGCTATTTACTGGTATTATAATGATATCCCAAGGTATTTTAAAAAAACAATGGAGAGGGGAGTGGGTCAAGGATGCATGTATTCCTATAAACATCATGGGGTGCATTCAGTTAAATACAGTACAACACTGCTTTTACCAGTTCAGTGGCTATTTTTAATCAAACTTCCAGACATAGAAGCAAACACACATTTTTATTTTCGTCACTGCAAAAACAACAAACTGTTATGCTAATATTCTATAAAAAACTGTAAATACAAATGTCATGCCTACTGTTAGTATAAGTTGTATTATACACTTGTGTCTTTGCGCTTGCAGAACAGCAGCACTTTGATGTGAGACATTCTCATAAACTATGAGGTTTAGCAAAAGTGTCAACAGTAAAAATAAAGAAAAAAGATGTAAACAACTTAATTGATGTCACTAGAGAATATTAAGGAATGTAATGGAAAAAAATGGAGCCAGAATACTAACCACAAACAGTATTTGTGCATAACTGCATGCTTATGCAATCATTATTGGGAAAGGTACAACAACAAGCTTCATTAAAACAAATTGTGAAATAGATTAGAATAAACTGTAAAATACAGCAAGCCATGTATTTTAATCTTGTACAGATGGAACTTTTACAGTATGTATATTATTTTTAGTTCAGTTCAGTATCTTCAATTGTTGATCATCAGTTTCCAAAACTGGTTGTAAACTCTGCTGTAAGATTATTGACACACATGAAATACTTCTTGTAGTGTAGGGCATACTCCAGTACTGGAAGGACTTTCTTATCCTGTCCTATCCTATCCTATCCTATCCTATCCTAAGGTCTGGCTCCTGAATAGATCTTCTAAACCTAGTGTGAAATATACAGGAGAGATCATGGGAGCTTGCTATTCCAATCGATCCTGCCTAACTTATTTAAACCTCAGCTAGCTTTTGGTGACACAATTCCAATGAGTGGAAGCATGTGGCATCTTCACTGTCCATCCTACTGACCTGGGCTTGCCAGACCCGTTTCCCTTGAGATATGTGACCATGTATAAGCACTAATGGTACCCATATCCCAAAGATGACACCAGTTTCCAGACTTTATATCAGAGGTGGCTTTTGAGTCCCTCCATACATGTTCTCTTGCCAGGTTTTTGTTTTTAATAAATATATTCCTTGAACACAGACTTGAACACATTTTGCTCAACTCTAGGGGTTAGCTCCCTTCCGAAATAAAAGCTGAGCCCTGGGCTTGATTTCATTATTCAGTTATAACCAGCTTCTTACCATTGACCACAATCTTTTGAACTGGATGATTGATTTTTCTCACAAAATGCATTGGTTTGCAGTTAAGAATGGTAAATGTTGTACCAGAGAAATTCGGAAGTCTATATAAAGCCACAGAGAAGACACAGATGGAATTAGCACAACTTTAAGCAAGCAACATCTTCTTTGTGCTATGAGGGAATCTATGTACAATAATTACATACCATTCTCAGAAAGCAATAAGAAAGATAGGATGACTAGACAAATTCTTCAGTTATTATTATTTGTTTATTTAGCAGACGCCTTTATCCACGGCGACTTACAGAGACTAGGGTGTGTGATCTATGCATCAGCTGCAGAGTCACTTACAACTACGTCTCACCGGAAAGACGGAGCACAAGGAGCTTAAGTGACTTGCTTTGGGTCACACAATGAGTCAGTGGCTGAGGTGGGATTTGAACTGCGGACCTCCTGGTTACAAGCCCTTTTTTAACCACTGGACGACACAGCCTCCTGTGTTTACAGCACTTACATCTGCTGTAAACACAGGTGGCCTCAATTACTGGAACTGTAATATTACATCATCATACCATTTTTAATATACAGTACTTGACATCACAAATGTTACCATAAATCCTCTTTATCTACCATAAAAGAACATAGAATAGCTTTTTCAAGTTTGTTGTAAATACATGCTGTGCCATTTTCTTGGGTGCTTTAAACAACAGAATAAACTTCTTACGCTCACTAACGCAGTTGAGGTTCCATAAACTGGAAACATATTAATTAAAACAGTCTGTAAAGAACAACCTGTATGGGTATGACATGGCTGAGTTTTTTTTTTCTTAACTAGTGTATTGTTCTTGTTGCCAAGAATCACTTTACATATCATTTTCAGTCAGGAAAACCCTATAACTTTAAGAACAAAACTATCAAACTATCAGTTGGAAATATGACAGAAGTCAACAGTACGTTCTGTGTCTTCCAAAGAGATTTAAATTAGATAGGAAAACAACTTAATAACACACTTTTATTTATACCTGACATTCACAAACAGATGAAACATCAATGTATTCTCTGTATACATTATAAAAAAAATTTCACCTGCGTTTTGTGTGACGGTGTAGGGCTTGTTACCACAGGCTCCGGATATAGACCAATTATTAGGCACATGATGTAGCAGGGCGGTAGAAAAGGGGGGAGATCAAAGCCCTGCTGAACGGGGTCCCCTCCGCCCCTGTGTAGCTTATTATTTTGTAGTATGATTTTTTTACACACACACACACACACACACACACACACACACACACACACACACATATATATATATATATATATATATATATATATATATATATATATATATATATATATATATATATATATATATATATATATATACGGCAAAGCCATGTGTTTTGTTAATTGTTTATTTTAAAAACCTTGTGCAGAAGGTGACCATCTCCAGAGTTCATTCATTGATTCATTGGTCACCTGTATAAAAGCCTAGTTTTCTGCGCTCTGGGTGGGAGTTCGGAGGAGAGAACGTGAAAGCGAGAGCGTAAGATCTAAAACAAAACTAAAAAGTAAAACATAAGCTCAGTGAAGTCGATTTGCCCAGCCTGACCTGTGTGTTGTGTTAGTGATAGTGATTGTTTTGTTCACCCTTTTTATTTGGCTCTGTGAGCAAGTGTTTTCTGTTTCTTGGAATATTTATTTCTGTTTAAATAAAAACAGCGCAAGCGTCTGTGACCAAATCCCTGCAGTGCCCGTAGCACAGTGGTGAAGTTTGCCCCGAACTTCGACTGGCAGGCAGGTCTGCCTATTAGGCAGATAATAAAACACATTTCCGCGAAAACCCGCCTTCTCAGTTACATCACAAAGGAAACACGCCTTCTAAGGGCAAAAGCTGCCTGTTTCCACGCCCTCACATTCAAACTGAAAACTGCGCGCCAAGGATTTGCAGCAGAACAGATTTGGAATGAAAAAGGTTGGATGTTTTATTCATCTTCTCAAAATACACCGTTTTTAGCACAACACATGCACACAAAAGCATTAAAATATGTTGAGTTACGACTTAAATGTGAATATGAATATATTCTTCTGTTAAGTTGTATTATATAACGTTTTTTTTCATTTCAAATATTATTGATGCTTAATATCTACCTTTGTCTCGTTTTCTTGTTCAAACGTATATTTTAATTATTCACTTTATATGCAGCATAGTATTTATGCTGTACTGTGGTTGTAAGTTGTTCACAGTGATCCACACCATTCAATTACACATCATTTATAATTGATTTGCTGTTAAAAATGATAATTCAAAATATAATAAACTTACCAGGCATGTCAGCTGAAGTTATACTAATGTCATATGTCTTAAGCAAATATTGGTAACAGAATGACAAGGTTAGTTACTCTAAACTAAATTATTAATTTACCAGCTGGTAAGACTACTAGTTAAAACACAGAGGCCTGGAAGGCAGGTTTACATTGGGTGTTAATAATGGACACATGCCTGGCAGGCTGGCTTATAATGGACACATGCCTGGCAGGCTGGTTTATAATGGGCACTTGCCTGGCAGGCTGGTTTATAATGGGCACATGCCTGGCAGGCAGGTTTACATTGGGTGTTAATAATGGACACATGCCTGGCAGGCTGGTTTATAATGGACACATGTCTGGCAGGCTGGTTTATAATGGGTACTTGCCTGGCAGGCTGGTTTATAATGGGCACCTGCCTGGCAGGCTGGTTTATAATGGACACATGCCTGGAAGGCTGGTTTATAATGGGCACATGCCTGGCAGGCTGGTTTATAATGGGCACATGCCTGGCAGGCTGGTTTATATTGGGCACATGCCTGGCAGGCTGGTTTATATTGGGTGTTTATATTGGGCACATGCCTGGCAGGCTGGTTTATAATGGGCACATGCCTGGAAGGCTGGTTTATAATGGGCACTTGCCTGGCAGGCTGGTTTATAATGGGCACATGCCTGGCAGGCTGGTTTATAATGGGCACATGCCTGGAAGGCTGGTTTATAATGGGCACATGCCTGGCAGGCTGGTTTATAATGGACACATGTCTGGCAGGCTGGTTTATAATGGGCACTTGCCTGGCAGGCTGGTTTATAATGGGCACATGCCTGGCAGGCTGGTTTATAATGGGCACATGCCTGGCAGGCTGGTTTATAATGGGTACATGCCTGACAGGCTGGTTTATAATGGGTACATACCTGGCAGGCTGGTTTATAATGGGTACATGCCTGGCAGGCTGGTTTATAATGGGCACCTGCCTGGCAGGCTGGTTTATAATGGGCACATGCCTGGCAGGCTGGTTTATATTGGGCACATGCCTGGCAGGCTGTTTTATAATGGGTACATGCCTGGCAGGCAGGTTTATAATGGGCACCTGCCCGGCAGGCTGGTTTATAATGGGCACCTGCCTGACAGGCTGGTTTATAATGGGCACCTGCCTGGCAGGCTGGTTTATAATGGGCACCTGCCTGGCAGGCTGGTTTATAATGGGCACATGCCTTGCAGGCTGGTTTATAATGGGCACATGCCTGACACGCTGGTTTATATTGGGCACATGCCTGGCAGGCTGGTTTATAAGGGGCACACGCCTGGAAGGCTGGTTTATAAGGGGCACATGGCTGGCAGGCTGATTTATAATGGGCACATGCCTGGCAGGCTGGTTTATATTGGGCACATGCCTGGCAGGCCGGTTTATAATGGGTACATGCCTGGCAGGCTGGTTTATAATGGGCACCTGCCTGGCAGGCTGGTTTATAATGGGCACCTGCCTGACAGGCTGGTTTATAATGGGCACCTGCCTGGCAGGCTGGTTTATATTGGGCACATGCCTGGCAGGTTGGTTTATAATGGGCACATGCCTGGCAGGCTGGTTTATAATGGGCACCTGCCTGGCAGGCTGGTTTATAATGGGCACCTGCCTGGCAGGCTGGTTTATAATGGGCACCTGCCTGACAGGCTGGTTTATAATGGGCACCTGCCTGGCAGGCTGGTTTATAATGGGCACATGCCTGGCAGGCTGGTTTATAATGGGCACATGCCTGGCAGGCTGGTTTATAATGGGCACATGCCTGGCAGGCTGGTTTATATTGGGCACATGCCTGGCAGGCTGGTTTATAAGGGGCACGTGCCTGGAAGGCTGGTTTATAAGGGGCACATGGCTGGCAGGCTGATTAAAAAAAATGTGATTGAAAAAAAAAAATGCTGTAGCTTGCCATTATCATAATTTCATTCTGATATTTTTTTCTCAGAGAAATGCCTCCCAGAAAGCGTAAGAAGTGTACTTCGCTCACTGGTAAGTATGAATTATTGTTTGTGAATAAATAATTATATTTTATCGAATTACTGAATAGTTTATGTAAAGAGCCACTATCATAGTTTGTAGAAAATGTTAAATGGCCTAATGTGTTGGTATGACTATCAGTAAAGTATCTGATTTTTTTTTTCTAACAACTTATAACACTTTAAAATGTAAACTCCACAATAATATGTCTTCAATATTGCTGCTCATGGATAGCACTTTGGCGTATACATTTTAAAGTGTTATAAGTTGTTAAAAATGATGTTAACAATGAAAGAGAAAATATCAGATACTTTACTGATGCAGTTGGACCAACACATTAGACCATATACCAACATTTTCTACAACCTACGATAGTGGCTCTTTAAAGCAAGTAACATAGTGTTATTTACAAGTAAGGTGTTGTATTTTTTCCTTCAGTGAAAAATCTTGCTGAAAAAGCTCATGCTACATCAGCAACCCCTGCTGCTTCTTCAGAAAGCGACACTGCTTCCCCATTGCCACAGATGCCCTCCTTCCTCCAGCACAGTCGCTGTGTCACTTCAGCATCCACCTGTATCACTGGCTTTGCCTCGCCCAGCTGTAATACCCGACAGCATGGATACACCACAAGTATTTGCTGAAGTTGAAAGCCTTCTCCCTCTTTCTTTCAACAAGAGAAAGAAAAGGTAATATAACATAAATAAACAGATTAATGTGAAATTGGAACATTCCATAATTTGTTAAGTATTCTCAAGTTCATTCCAAAGGCTTAATGCAGAATTAAATTAATTCTGAAATAAGTCAATACCTTTTTATGGTTTCATTAAATTTACATTTGTGTATCAAATTTGCAATGTTGGCCATATTTTGTATCTTATTATTCTTATACCTTTCCCCCAAAGATACAATGTGACAGCAGAGGAGATCAGAAGGATAGGTCCACCTGAGAATATGTCAGCCAATTCCCTGGTTGCATATCTAAGGGTAGATAAGAATAAAAAGAGTGAGCTTAAAAAGAAGATTGAAGAGACAGTTGGCATTAGTCCTGGCCCAACAACCACTGTAACGTCCCTGCGTTCCAAACTGACTGAGGATAAATTAGTAAATGTCCAGTGCAATGTCAACACACTAAAACATTGATATATTTTATCAAGTAGTAGTATAACACATGGTACAATATACAGACCACTGCATTCAACAGCTTCAAAATACCTTATCTCAATATTAGTGTGGGTAGCCTTGTTTTTAAAACCTAACAATCTAATTATATGTTTTTTGTTTTTACTTACATACCATTACAAGATAAAATGTTAGGAGCTAAAAACAATCCTCATTAAATATTGGGTAAAATCAGTGTCTGAGGCTAAAAGCAACTTACATAAAACCATGACTGTTTTATTGAGTATTGCAGTACGAATTGTATTATTCATTCTTTAGAAAAAAAAGAAAAAAAAATTATATCTATATATTTTTTTTTTTCTCAATGGCAGGGAAGCCATCAAGAATACAACAGACCAAATTAAAGAAAGTGCTACGGACATGGCTACTCATGGACTGGGCTTTGAAAATAAGGCATCCTTTGCATATATGTTCATTATTTTAAAAAAGGGCTTGTTCAAAACATTAAGCAAAGAAAACCTAAAATAGCATTTTATGTAAGGCATTTTCTTTTCTTTTCTATACAACCTCTTAAATATATATTTACAAATGTAGCATAAAAATACATAAATAAAGGTACTGTACAACATCTCATATCTACATTTTCTTGTTTTATTTGTTTATGGTTTAAATATTAGCAATATTAAAATGTAAAACTGCACATACATGCTTCAGCAGACTGATACAGAGCAATACAAAGTACTGGACCCAATTGTGGAAAAAAGGGCTGTACAGAAGAACCCTCCTCCCTACTTCTCAGCTGTAATGACACCCTGACATGTTCCCCCTTTGAAAGAAATTCACTTCAGGCTTAGATTTTTATGTTAACAATTTGCTTTTACACTACTCGCTACTTAAAGATTGCACTTTCTATTTTTACAACTTCTATTTACAAAGTGTTACAATAATGCACATTTAAGTGTTATTTAAGTAATCTGATTAAGAGAGAAAAGGGAGACATACCATATCAAATATCGACCAACTTGGCCAGAATACAATCATCAGCAATTAGAAGTATGGAACATATATTTTATTTTTTGATAACATGCTGCCACTATACATATAAATAGCTATTTCACTCTTACTTTTACTTGAAGAGACCTTTGAGGTCCTTAACGGTTGTAATTAACCTCTATACTTAGTCCAGTTTTGTGTGCATTCTGTAATTCAAAAATAAAGGCATGGGCTCATAACAGCACATGTTCAGCTAGATTTAGTATCTGATTCTTTGCTCTGCTACCAATTATTCTTTTTCTAAGGAACAGACTCTGAATTTGGAATCAGGTCTATGGGTATATAAAGCTCTATTAAGGGGTTCTTTGAGCTGATATAAATGCATGTCTATAGCATGGCTTCTTGCTCTTTCAATGCGTTTTCTGTAAGCATGCAGCCTTATTTTTATTTTATTGCTGGCCATGCTATACTGTCCAAATGCTAGTTGGTGTGCATGTTTTATTACAGCATTCAACTCTGGAGATTCCTTATAATCACTGCTGTCACACCACTCCTTTAAGTCTGAAATCATCTTCTTTATACACAACTGTTTATTGTGTGATTGACAATTTGCTGTGGTATTCGCAAAGCAGTCAGTTACCTCTTGGTTAGGGTTCTGTGTACCAATTAACTCAGAAAGTCTTAGACAGACACATATTTCTCCAAGACTATTGGCAAGACAGGTACACTGTTGGTTTTGCACATGTACTACTCCAAAACTACCAGCACAATGTACAATTAAATGTTTCCATCCCACTCATAGCAATGCTGTTCAGTTAGTGAACTGGCTAATTCTTTTCAAATTCCATCAATATCAATCGACCTGTTCTTTGCACATAGTTTTTGCAAACTCAGTATGCTTGCACAAATTACCCCTTTCAGAAACGGCACACTCACATTTCATGCTAATTAAATCCACAGCATAACATTTTGCTTTATCTGCTTCTGAAGGCACTGTGCAATGGCCACCTGATTTGTAAACAAAATTATTTTGAAGGCCTTTGTTCTTCATACGTAATGCAGATTCTGCAGTATCCTGTGTTTTGGAATCAGAAATCCTCTGAGCACCATGAAGATCTTCCAGATACCTGCACCATATTTTAGACAGAATAAAATTAGTAGAGCAGTATTCTATTATTCACATGCTAAAAAAGTTATGGGTTGTGTAAATTATATACATGACAAAAATGCATTTACCTGTGGTACACTATCTCCTTATTTTATTATTTGTTTATTTAGCAGACACCTTTATCCAAGGCGACTTACAGAGACTAGGGTGTGTGAACTATGCATCAGCTGCAGAGTCACTTACAATTACATCTCACCTGAAAGACGGAGCACAAGGAGGTGAAGTGACTTACTCAGGGTCACACAATGAGTCAGTGGTTGAGGTGGGATTTGAACTGGGGACCTCCTGATTACAAGCCCTTTTCTTTAACCACTGGACCACACAGCCTCCTATTTGTACAAATACTGAAATAAATGTACACATTTATTTACTACATTAAATAAAATGTACACATTTATTAAACTAATAATTTGCCTAATCAGAGCCTTTTAATTCTTTTAAACAGTTGGGGTTCCAAGTTAGTTATAAAATTGTATACGGAACTTGAATTCTCCAACTTTTTATAAGTTACATGATTTAAAAAGTCCAGTTTAAACTATTATTTAAATTAAGGGTTCAATTAAGTAATTGAGAGCTCGCTGGAACAAAAACCAGCAGGGTAGGTGGTCCTCCAGGACCAGGGTTGGGAAGCACTGCCACAAACACTTCCGTTTTTTGTTTACCCCAAGACCTTTAATAAATTAATTGAATCATTGATTAGCTTAATTTATCAGAATTACCATTTGTTCCAGGGATTTAATAATTGATGATTAAGGAGATACCTACAAACTCTGCAGGATTGTGGCACTCCAGGACCAGGGTCGCCTACCCCTGATATAAAGCTTTAATACCTCATATGTGAATTCTACATTATGGATATAAATACCCACTCTCAAGTACTTTTATACTAAGTGTAATTGAAATCAGTAGGTTATCTGTAGATATATTTAAGTAATTAGACATTGAGGGTCAATTGTTCTGTACCAGTTAGTCCACTTGATTCATCTAACTAGTGCAGGACTGGCTAACCCTGGTCCTT
This sequence comes from Acipenser oxyrinchus oxyrinchus, assembly GCA_030684275.1. Lineage (NCBI taxonomy): Eukaryota > Metazoa > Chordata > Actinopteri > Acipenseriformes > Acipenseridae > Acipenser > Acipenser oxyrinchus. Next base: position 13,117,267 of record CM060259.1, on the reverse strand, counting down.
GAGAACGACAGGGTCTTCTGGTTTTTGTTTTAACCGAGCCCTTGATAACTTAATTGACATTATTAATTGGTCTTAATTGGTCAAAATTCCCATGAGTGCCAGTTGATTAGTGTTTGATGATTTAGAGAGACCTATAAAACCTGCAGGATTGTGGCTCTCCAGTACCAGGGTTGGCCACCCCTGAACTTGTGGAATGAGGTTTAGTCCATGTGCTTGGACTACAGTTAGTACTGTAAACCTCTATCCTGAAAAATTTGCGGCCGCCCCAAAAAGTTAGCATTGAAATTCTGTTCAATATTCTTCCATACCATTGTACGTAATACAACATTCTCGTCTTCTTTGCTGGTGCTGTCAACTTCGTTAATGTAGTTTTTAATTAGGTGTACTAAATCTTTTCCTCTATTGAAAATTTTGGAACCCTTTCAGATGACATTTATTCTACTGAAGGGTTTTTAAACTGTTAAAAGTTTGATGTGACTTATCTTCTGCATCGCTTCTGATATTGGTCCACATGGGCGGTCTAACGTGTTCTGCATGTTCACATCAGCTGAACCAATTCACTTGATTAACTATTTGGTTTTGGTACGGTGCAATCAGGTCTAATTTGCAGCATTTGCTATACTGCATTTTAGTCCACTTGGTGAGGACCAAAGTCATTGCTACACTGCAATCAACCCGGAATGACCACTAGCTAAAAGTAGTTTTGGTTTTTTACCTGAAGTACATGGAACCAGCACAGCAGCACCTTTGCATAAGGAAACACTGTGTGTACTGCATTGATTTCTTTCATGTCCCTATCTACCATGACACACCTGCAAAGAGAACTATAAAAAGGAAGTAGTACTTAATCTGTCTATCACTTCGTAAATTAAGAGAGCTGCATACAAAGCTGATTGTACCGCTACAGGCTGCCAAATCGGGTAGCGTGAGATGGGGGGTGTGGTTGATTGCTGCCATACTTGTAGTTTTACTGGATGGGCTGCTAATTTTTAAAAAAAAAATTTTTAAAACAAAATTCTACATAATAAGATAACTATATAAACCAGAATAAACTTGGTTTTAAATTAAACCCTATATTGGCATTATGTTGTTTCAAATATCACATTTTATGTTCTTGAATCTTGTTTTACAATATGTATCGTTCTCTGCACATCGCAAGGCCAGACTCCTTAGAGAGTCTTCAAGTGATGAGATCCAGAAACGTTCCATAATCTCATTAAAAGAAAAAGAAAAAACGTTAAACAATTTCTCAGTGATGTGTGTCATTCAGTAACAAATCACTCAGAAAAGTTGGATTTCGACCCACATTTAAAGGAACCTTCTGACGTACATCATCAATTCACCTCCTAAAAATAAAACATAGAGAATAGCCTTATGCAAACATTAACACAGTGCCCATCAAATGCCACCAGACATCTGTGCCCATTATAAACCAGCCTGCCAGGCATGTGCCCATTATAAACACCCAATATAAACCAGCCTGCCAGGCAAGTGCCCATTATAAACCAGCCTGCCAGACAAGTGCCCATTATAAACCAGCCTGCCAGGCAAGTGCCCATTATAAACCAGCCTGCCAGGCAAGTACCCATTATAAACCAGCCTGCCAGGCAAGTGCCCATTATAAACTACAGTAGTCTTACCAGCTGGTAAATTAATAATTTAGTTTAGAGTAACCAACCTTGTTATTCTGTTACCAATATTTGCTTAAGACATATGACATTAGTATAACTTCAGCTGACATGCCTGGTAAGTTTATTATATTTTGTATTATCATTTTTAACAGCAAATCAATTATAAATGATGTGTAATTGAATGTTGTGGATAACTGTGAACAACTTGCACAGAGTACAGCATAAATACTATGCTGCATATAAATTGAATAATTAAAATATACGTTTGAACAACAAAACGAGACAAAGGTAGAGATTAAGCATCAATAATATTTGAAATGAAAAAAAACGTTATATAATACAACTTAACAGATATTCATATTCATATTTAAGGCGTAACTCAACATATTTTAATGCTTTTGTGTGCATGCGTTGTGCTAAAAACTACGGAAGCGTATTGCTGCCACGTAGAGCAAAATAAAATTCAACACATATATCGTTAAAACGATATAATTATTTCGTTAAAACGATATAGTTATTTCGTTATAACGAAATAGTTATCTCGTAAAAAAGGAAATAGAAATCAGTGTCAGTCAATAGCTATCTCGTGAAAACGGAAACAGAAATGAGATACGACACTTCCAACATCATGCATACAAATGCAACATCTCACTAAAATATAACAAAACCTCAGAAATTAGGAGAGACTGATCACTCATGGCGGATTTGGTGAACAAAATCAGATTTTATTTTGGATTAGGCCTTCACCATAAGGAGATTTTGGAATGTTTAGCGCACTTGGATGGAATTATTGTAAGCATTAGAACACTTAGACGGTACTTGAAAAGTACAAGGCTGCATCGACGAAAACACGAATCTGATGTACTTGACGTGGCACTGTATTTATTGCAAGAAATTGAACACTCTGGACAATTACATGGATACAGATTAATGCACTTGAAATGCATTCAAGAAGGATTTGTTGTCAGCCAGAATGACGTTAGACAGTTGCTTAATATTATTGACTCCCAAGGAGTTCACTTTAGGGGTAGAAATCGATTGAGCAGGACAAATGGAGCAGGACAGGGTAAAGTGTTTCTAAATTACATACAGCTCTTACATCTAATTGCATCTCATTCTATTTCACATTGCACCCAAATGGCATAATATAACATAACGCCCTGGAAACTTTCATTTAGTAGGTGACACATTTTTTAATAAAAATGAGAAAAGTGTGATCTGAATATGAATCGAAAATAAACTTTCTTGGTTCATCTCTTGGTTCATCTATTCATCTATCTATCTATCTATCTATCTATCTATCTATCTATCCATCTATCTATCCATCTATCGATCTATTTAAGTGTGTATATGCATGTGTTTTTATTTATTTTTACACTTGAATGTGTCTGGAATGTTTAAGTTTTGCGGTTAAATAATGCATTGTCATTCATTTTGAAGTTTTTTTATTTTATTTTTATAGCCCGATATACGTTTTAAATTATGTTTATACAGTAGGCCTACATACAAAGATTAAACGATCGCTGTCTACAGTCTTAACTTGCAAACCACTCGTCTGGGTTCAAGGAAACTTTTGCATGAACATTTTTGTCATGCAATGTCATGTCATTTGTTAGTGTAGTAATGTCTTATGTTTGGTGTATATTGGCGCATTTTACTGATATACTCGCATTGTTTTCAAGAGTAGGTTGCAAAATATTTTTTTAAAGTCGGATTCAGGCGTCCGTATCTTTTTATAAATGTTTGTAAAGGGATTATTAGCAAGTGAGCAGGTTTTATGTAACCCTTTACAACCCTAAAAAGGGTTTTTATAAATTATTTTACGACCTAAGGTCTGTTTTGCTGTTTTGCACTATTGAAATCAATTATGTGTATTTCTTTAATGTTTACAGTGATACGTAAATGGTGACATTAATGGTGTATGGTTCCTCATTGTTTATTTATTTGTTTTGTGTTTTTATTAATGGTTAATAGTAAAGGATTATGATTACATCTCTAACTGATTTTTGATTTTTTTTGGGTGCTATTTTAAAACATAAGTCAAAAGGTTTAAACGTATATTATATTAAATCAGCAGGATCACTGCCTCTTTAGGTCAGTGGTCTTTTTTTATATGCCAGGGGATATGTACAGTGTACCCTTATTTCAATTCTCATATTTGTTTAAAAGGGAATTTACCAACGTCAGCGTAATTATCCACATTCCTTTAATTGCATTTCAGAAATCTGGTTCAATTTACCCTATTATTGTCAAAGTGTGCCTGAAAAACACTGAAAATTCCAAGAAGCATTTCAAAACTAGAAGATTTACTAAAATGTTAAATATTAATATGCATCTATGCATCTGAATATTTTCTGCAACACTCTGTTTCAATAGTGTACCATCCAACTATCAATTTATTTTAAATATATAGTATGTGATGGCCTATGCCTCTTGTTCCTTTAAAACATTTCCTTGCAACGCATTGTAACAATGTCACATTTTATTTACTATGTTATATGTAGATATGTAACAATATTTTTACCTTTACAGATTGACAGAGAAGTAATCTGCCTAATGGATGATGACAGTCTGGCCAAATATGTCCCGATCTTTGGTGACAGGATTGCAGTACGAAATTTTTGCAAAAGCAGAGAATCAGAATATAAGGAAAAAGCAGAAACAAAGAAACATAACCTATTACAGAAGCTCAGAGACAAAATGATGCTACATAACAATGGGAAAGAAGTTGTGAACACTGGAAGGGATGGAGAGGGCTATGAGAACAACAGTAAAAGAAGATGTTACTTAAAAGGCAACAGGCATGCAGTAAAAGAAAGTCGCAGGATTGAATTGGGATGGTTGCATGAAGGGAAGCAAGTCAGGAAGCGAAATGGTGGAGGAACACGTGTGTTAGAAGTTCCCAAAACAGCAGACAAACAGGCACTTATACAGTTGGCGAAGGATTTGTTCTTTCCCAATGGAAAATCCAAGAAAGGTTACTTGGAAGACTTCAAATATGACATCCTGGATTTCCAGGAAACAGTAATGCCAGATAGTTCAAATGTGGGGGAATTGTACAATGCTCTAAAATTGGGTATTTTAAGATTTTACCGGGCAACCTATCCAATTTCTGAGAGTACATTAGTTTCAGACAGTCAACCACAAAAGGATATTTTGCCGCAGATTGATCTAACTACAGACATAAATGACTCTAGACAATCCCTAGCTCAAATCCATGGTGAGGCCAAAGATGAGGGAATTAATCTTTCCACATTAGCCATGGAACAAGAGGCAGTTTTAGAGACCATGAACGAACAGAGTGAAGACAGGTCAGAAATAATAGTGGAACAAATTGCACTGAATACAAATGCTGTAAGTGAAGAACCCATTGTGCATGAACCAACATTTCATGCTGTAGAAGGATTGTCTGCAATCAACATGGAGCCAGTGAACCAAAGTTTCTTGTATGAAATACAGTTTGGACCAGTGTCTGAGGACATAGCAGCTTCTCAGTTGACTGACACTCTCCCATATGAGACACCACCACCTCTACAGAGTCAGTCAATTCATAACATGACCCATTCCACTCCAGAGAATTCACAATGTGTTGTGCACCTAGATTTATCTTCAATAGAGGTGGACAGTGTTTCTTATAGTGTCCCACCATCTGCAAGAAGTCTGACCCCTTCTCCTGAACACCAGCCCATAACTACAACTATCAGACTACATAGATCTAATATCCTTCAAGAAATGCATGCACACTTCAAGAATCCAGATATACTGTCAGCACAGCTAAAAATGTTCTTCATAGATGAAGCAGGAGCTGATGTTTTAGGACTGTCTATAGATGCTTATTCTGCCTTTTGGACAGAATTCTTTGCTTCTGTTGCTGAAGGGGAAAATGCTAGAGTTCCTGCCATATGTCCGAGGTGGCAAGAAGAAGAATGGAGGGCTGTTGGCAGAATTTTAGCCAAGGGATATTCAGACCACAGTTACTTCCCGCTACAGCTTGCCCCAGCTTTCACAATAGCACTCATTCATGGAGAACACTCTGTTAATCCAGCTATTTTGCATGGGTCATTTCTTTCCTATATAAGCCAAACTGAAAGAGATTTGGTTGATGCAGCAATTGAAGGCATTCTTACAGAAGATGACACAGATGACTTGTTGGATTTTCTGGACAGGATGGGGTGTACCACTATTCCAACAAAGGAAAACATGAAACAAGTCTTCCTACAGATTGCCCACAAAGAACCTATCCAGAAACCAAAATACGCCCTTGATAACATGTCGGAAGTCTCCAGAGTTATTCTGAAAGGGTTTTTCCCAAACAGTCAAGAAGTGGAGAAAATGTACACAGAGAAGATGCCAACTGTAAAAAAAGTGCTGAAACTGTTGCAAGCAACTCCATTAAGCAATACCTCAGAGGTCTAGATGATGTGTCGTTAAGGAAGATGCTCCGTTTTATGACTGGCTCAGATGTCATGGCAGTGGAGAAAATCCAAATTATGTTCACCAGTTTGGATGGTCTAGCAAGACGTCCAGTTTCACATACATGTGGTCTTGTGTTTGAACTTCCTTCAACGTACCAGAGCTATCCAGAATTGAGGGTGGAAATGGAGAATATTTTGTCAAGCAAGGAATGTTTCAAGATGGACATTGTTTAATGTCAAGTACAATTTAATTTTGAAGAATCACAGTAACTACAATTTAGAACTAGTAGAAACTAAAAAAGATAAAAGTCTAAACATTTGTTTCCGGAAGTTTTGAAAATGTTGTTTACCTAAATAACCACCCAATTCATTCAGAATCTGGATTTGTCCAATTATTTACACCATTTTTGTGAAAGTGAAATCAGACTGTTAATGTTAAGATATAGTAAAATAAATGGCATTTAAGTCCATAAACTAGTAATGCAAATTTCTTGTTCAGTTATTAACATTAACAGTTTGGATTTCCTATCACAACAAATGGTGTGAGTTGCAGTTTTGAGTCTGTTTTCTACAATTTCAGCTTTCCTTTTCAGGAAGCATTTCAGAAATGTTAAAATATAGATACATGGTATGTGATTTACGGATCATTTTATTTTTATACTATTTTTTGTTGTCTCTACTTCCTTTTATAAACGTCTCCAGTTAACACACAAAAAAAGAAAACTTTTTTTGCAGCCCATACTTTACTTATTTGATACCAACTGGGAACTTTTTTTAAAAAATCTTACAACACTTGACTAGTACTGCACACATTAAACACTGATGCTTTGGGGACATGGTGTTCCAAGTTCATCTGGTCAGGTCCACCATCCTGCCACGTTATAGTGTCAGAAGCGGGATGGCGGTAATAAGACTCAGGGAGACAGAATTGCAGATTAAGCGCTTCAGCGCATGTTTATTTACACAGAACACAGCACACAATATCACCCTCACCCCACCCCACACTCTCCACTCTTCTCCCTACTCCAACAACTCTCTCACACACACCTAGCCCCCTCTCTCTCTCTCTATCCGTGCATTACAGTCACAAACAAACCACCACAAGTGAACAATAAACAATTATCTAAACAACACACACACACTTGGATTTGAATCGCACATGCACTCACACAGGTTTTAATCAATCAAACAAACATTCTCACATGGACACAATCTCACAACAACACACTATATACACAGACGGGCTCTGCCCTGTCACACCATGAAAGATGGATTCAGTACTTTTGTTTTTCAATGTAGTGAAAAAAGCCTAGTCTTTGAAGGGCTTCTGTTAAATACCCAGAGAAATATGTAACATTGACAAAAGTTGTTGTTCGTTTGATATTGTTCAAAATAAATAATGAAAAAAAAAACATTTGAAAATGTATTTTATTTCATCTCACCTACATCAACATTTAATTATTATTAAGGGATTAATGCATTGTTTTTGCAGTAATTTTTATTTCTGATTAAAAAAATATAAAACAAATCTTTTAATAGTTCAGACACATTTATGAGGAACAGTGCATGTTTGTCTTTAACACACTAGTTAGTACATCTGATAGCTATCATGAAATAATTACATTTTATTGCAATTGATCCCTGACAGCAGGGCTTGGAACCACGCCTTCTCGAACGCCGCACCAATTAGCGCGGCCACTTCACGCGCAGGCAAAGTGACCACACACACACAGAGAAAGCGCGCGCGAAAGAACAGTACCACACTCAACCATTCACGCACGCTCCGGGACTCCACACACACTCAGTGGTAAAACAGAAAACACTAACTATATACACTTCCCAACATACTCCCTGGTAAAACACACGGGACCAGCCATTATTCTATTTATAAATCTGAGTATATTGTGTTTCGAAGGAACTCATAGAGCAGAACTGCATCTGATGGGTTGGCTGCTGGGCTGCAACCATTTTCCTGCATCAACAAACAGCACAGTTCAAATACAGTTTTGTCACAAGGAAGAGGACCCTCCTGAACACATTCTTCCAGGCACATGTGGGCATGCTCAGCAGTGACCTCACACAAATGTGCTTGGGCACCATATAGATGTGGCAATTTATACATCATCATTGGGCGACCACAAGGTGCAACTTGATTCCGGCAAGGACGAATACGATGATTATTCCATAAGTGAACAATTCTGTTGAGGTCATCCTGTAGATAATAAACCAAAGTGTTAGAACTGCCTTATGTCAACTAAATACAGGGCTGGCAGTTTGAGTGTGTGCGTGTGTGTGTATTATATATATATATATATATATATATACAGTACTGTGCAAAAGTTTTAGGCAGGTGTGAAAAAATGCTGTAAAGTAAGAATGCTTTCAAAAATAGACATGTTAATAGATTATATTTATCAATTAACTAAATGCAAAGTGAGTGAACAGAAGAAAAATCTAAATCAAATCCATATTTGGTGTGACCACCCTTTGCCTTCAAAACAGCATCAAGCATCAATTCTTCTAGGTACACTTGCACACAGTTTTTGAAGGAACTCGGCAGGTAGGTTTGCCCAAACATCTTGGAGAACTAACCACAGTTCTTCTGTGGATTTAGGCAGCCTCAGTTGCTTCTCTCTCTTCATGCAATCCCAGACAGACTTGATGATGTTGAGATCAGGGCTCTGTGGGGGCCATACCATCACTTCCAGGACTCCTTGTTCTTCTTTATGCTGAAGATAGTTCTTAATGACTTTCGCTGTATGTTTGGGGTCGTTGTCATGCTGCAGAATAAATTTGGGGCCAATCAGATGCCTCCCTGATGGTATTGCATGATGGATAAGTATCTGCCTGTACTTCTCAGCATTGAGGAGACCATTAATTCTGACCAAATCCCCAACTCCATTTGCAGAAATGCAGCCCCAAACTTGCAAGGAACCTCCACCATGCTTCACTGTTGCCTGCAGACACTCATTCGTGTACGCTCTCCAGCCCTTCGCTGAACAAACTGCCTTCTGCTACAGCCAAATATTTCAAATTTTGACTCATCAGTCCAGAGCACCTGCTGCCATTTTTCTGCACCCCAGTTCCTGTGTTTTCGTGCATAGTTGAGTCGCTGGCCTTGTTTCCACGCCGGAGGTATGGCTTTTGGCGCAAGTCTTCCATGAAGGCCACTTCTGACCAGACTTCTCCGGACAGTAGATGGGTGTACCAGGGTCCCACTGTTTTCTGCCAGTTCTGAGCTGATGGCACTGCTGGACATCTTCCGATTGCAAAGGGAAGTAAGCATGATGTGTCTTTCATCTGCTGCAGTAAGTTTCCTTGGCCGACCACTGCGTCTCACGGTCCTCGACGTTGCCCGTTTCTTTGTGCTTCTTCAAAAGAGCTTGGACAGCACATCTGGAAACCCCTGTCTGCCTTGAAATTTCTGCCTGGGAGAGACCTTGCTGATGCAGTATAACTACCTTGTGTCTTGTTGCTGTGCTCAGTCTTGCCATGGTGTATGACTTTTGACAGTAAACTGTCTTCAGCAACCTCACCTTGTTAGCTGAGTTTGGCTGTTCCTCACCCAGTTTTATTCCTCCTACACAGCTGTTTCTGTTTCAGTTAATGATTGTGTTTCAACCTACATATTGAATTGATGATCATTAGCACCTGTTTGGTATAATTGTTTAATCATACACCTGACTATATGCCTACAAAATCCCTGACTTTGTGCAAGTGTACCTAGAAGAATTGATGCTGTTTTGAAGGCAAAGGGTGGTCACACCAAATATGGATTTGATTTAGATTTTTCTTCTGTTCACTCACTTTGCATTTAGTTAATTGATAAATATAATCTATTAACATGTCTATTTTTGAAAGCATTCTTACTTTACAGCATTTTTTCACACCTGCCTAAAACTTTTGCACAGTACTGTATATATATATATATATATATAGATATATATAGATATATATATATATATATATATATATATATACACACACACATAGTACTAGAAATAAAACGCAAAACAATAAACTAGATCCTAATCGGCAAAGGTTTCGACTTGATTAATAAGATATGTCAACATTGCTAATTAGTTATTCAGGTATTCTACACAGTTATTTAACACGGTGGTCCTAATCATGTAACCTAACATCTATCTTAATTTAATCTGCAAACCATATTTTGCCAATGTGTTGATTCCAGTGTAATGGAATAGATATGTACTATATATTCATTATTTATCCCTGAAAGATAGATGTATTTTTATTGGGCATATATGGAATTGCAATTAGACAACAATTGAAAAGATTAAAGTGAATAAATGTAATTTCCTTTTTCCAATTCAAGCTGGCTTTAAATCAACTAACAGGAGCACCGCAGCACCCAGGCTGCTTTAAAATCGTTTAAAAAATTGTGAGACAAGTGAATACTCTACTCTGAGCACCGTTTAAATGGGAAACTGACCTGTACTATTTGTAGGAAACAGAACTGTATCAAGTTCTTATCTAAAAAATTTCCTGCAAATCTGTCATTATCCTTGAGACCTTGGAACAAATTCATCCAAAACTGTGAATTTTGCTTGCGCAGGAAAGCCCACCAGCACTCAGTCCTTTGGTTGTGGTTGCTTGAACCATACAGGAAACTTCGCTGTGCAAATTCGTCTTCATGGTCAGATCTCATAAATCTTTGCATGTTCTCTATGTGGCCGTTTTCAGTTCCCAAATCTGCACGTATTCGCTTGGGACACCCCATTCTTGATTTCACAGCCTCCATAAAATAACTTGCTACTATGGCCGGATCACTGTTAGTTGTATATGCTTTTAACCAAATAATATGTCTAGAATATCCATCGATTGCTCCGTTAATGCAGATTCCGTAGGGTTTCAGTTTATCATAGGAATCAAGGTGCCATAGAAAATCAGGGCCTGAGTTGTGGTATGTTCTGCGTCTCAATCGATTTCTACCCCTAAAGTGAACTCCTTGGGAGTCAATAATATTAAGCAACTGTCTAACGTCATTCTGGCTGACAACAAATCCTTCTTGAATGCATTTCAAGTGCATTAATCTGTATCCATGTAATTGTCCAGAGTGTTCAATTTCTTGCAATAAATACAGTGCCACGTCAAGTACATCAGATTCGTGTTTTCGTCGATGCAGCCTTGTACTTTTCAAGTACCGTCTAAGTGTTCTAATGCTTACAATAATTCCATCCAAGTGCGCTAAACATTCCAAAATCTCCTTATGGTGAAGGCCTAATCCAAAATAAAATCTGATTTTGTTCACCAAATCCGCCATGAGTGATCAGTCTCTCCTAATTTCTGGGGTTTTGTTATATTTTAGTGAGATGTTGCATTTGTATGCATGATGTTGGAAGTGTCGTATCTCATTTCTGTTTCCGTTTTCACAAGATAGCTATTGACTGACACTGATTTCTATTTCCTTTTTTACGAGATAACTATTTCGTTATAACGAAATAACTATATCGTTTTAACGAAATAATTATATCGTTTTAACGATATATGTGTTGAATTTTATTTTGCTCTACGTGGCAGCAATACGCTTCCGTAAAAAACGGTGTATTTTGAGAAGATGAATAAAACATCCTACCTTTTTCATTCCAAATCTGTTCTTCAGCAAATCATTGGCGCGCAGTTTTCAGTTTCAATGTGAGGGCGTGGAAGCAGGCAGCTTTTGCTCTTAGAAGGCGTGTTTCCTTTGTGATGTAACTGAGAAGGCGGGTTTTCACGGAGAGGTGTTTTATTATCTGCCTAATAGGCAGACCTGCCTGCCAGTCGAAGTTCGGGGCAAACTTCTCCCCTGTGCGTGCCCGTATCTCTGTTTCTTCCGGGATCTGGCCTGACGTCATCACTTAGCCGGCCTGTCAGATCACACTTAAAATATTATGTTTTCTAGATGAACTAGTGACTGCTTGCCTTAACATGTATATCCTATACAATATACACTACTGGAATGTAATTATTAAACCATGCTGGCAGGTTTGACATTTAGCAGGAAAGGCATCAGGTTTTGTGGGCCCTCCAGTGCCCACCTCCACCCCCAGTTTTAAACATTGTGAACATGTTCCCTCAGCAGAAATACCCACCAGAGCACAGGAGAACTGAAGGTTAGAGAGCATCCTCCGATCCCACCACAAAGTAAATTGTCTCAACTCCCAGGAGCTCTACAATGTGGAGGGAAATGTCACAACTGGAATCCTGAGTGAAGATCACCAGCTGTGTACAGCCAGCATGCAGACTTGCCCTCCTGACATTTTTATTTTACCGCCCACAAGCATATGAGCAGTCTTCACAGTCCCTGTCAAGATTCCAAAAGTTGTTTTTTTTTTGCTTTGAAATATTTTTCACAAACCCACATAACCAAGCATGGTACAGCACATGAGGCATGGTACATCATGTGAAGTATGTAATTACTTTTCAGTAATTACTTTTGTAATGTAATTACTTTTGTGTTTATGGAAACCCCTTGTTTGAAAGCGTACTAGTTACAGGGAGTTCTTTATAATTTCAACACAGTGAACATTTTTAATGAACTTGCATGTTTCTTTCCTGGGAGAGTTAAAGTTAAAGTTAAAGTTGCATGTCAGAGGTGTACAAGTCAAAACAGATACTTGAAAATGTCTAAATCTGGAGTTTGCCTATGGTGGTTACACAATCGGAAACAAGTATTTCAAAATACTTAATGCTGACATTAATGTCTGATTTGCAGTAGTACTGAAAATAACTTTAGTCTTTTATGTTGTAATGCCTTATTTGAAGAAAGTGCAAAGGCAACAGCAAATTCTCTTAAAGGAAGAAAACAGTCAATTATAATGGCAAAACAATTGCTAGAAATGGTTTCTTTTTTTCCCCCCAAATTAAGGAAAGGTTAAAGAAATCATCCAACACTACATTACATCTTACAATGCTGAGCTTTGATCTTTGAAAGGCTACATTTTGTAACACTGGATTGCAATGTGCATAATCTTTATTTAACACTTTGAAACAGACATGACATGCATTTAGTATTCATTATGTAAGAGAGAATTTGAGAAGTTTATTTATTTCTTTCATTACTTTTATTACTAATGATGGTTTGAATTAACAATGTATAATTACTAACAAAATATAGTTAAGCTTAACAGTTAATATAAGTATGCATGTTAGATTAAGGAAATACTGTAAGCAGAAGTTGCCTGGAGTTGACAAAAACCAGAGCAGAAGGTGGACTGGAAGAGAAAACAGACAAGGGGGTGGGGGGGTGGAGGCTAGTAGATAACGGGAAAGCACTGAGTATTAACAGTTTGTGAAGGTTGATGTGACAAAAGACACAAACAGTTTGTGGGGCGTATACTGATGTTGTTTTGCATGCATGTATAAAAAAGTTGTGTGAAATCTGCTGTGTTAGAGAATTTTGAAGTTCTCTCCAGTGCTGTAACCTCGCTCTTGTGTGATTACAATAAAGCAACCTCTGGTTTTGAAACTGGAACTTGGTGTGTGACATATCTCTTTTCTTACAATTACGTGTTGTCATATGCATGTTCTGTCAGTATTCAGAGTGACTTGTTTTCTGCAGCCTTTTTAACGGTTGTGTGAGCATTTATTAGGGGTATACATTCCTGTAAACTATAAACTGACACCCTTAGGAGTATCATTAATCTAACACACTTAAACAACTGTCACATTCAAAGAGAGTATACCGCTTTTAAACAAGAAATGAGATATTCCATAGCACACCATATATGTCTGAGGGTCATCATCAGTCATAATACTGAAAATTCCTCCTCTCGCCTCTATCAACCACGATCTCATGAAAAACTTGTTAATATTTGGATACATCATCCATAACTATTAAACACTTTACATAGCATTTAATGTCCATTAGTACACTCCATGCACTTTAATAAGAAAAGATGTCTGGTTAGCTAATTCATCAATTTAGTACTGTTGGAAAAACTCAACTAGAGAGAGGTTTTGTTTTGTCAATGGAAATAGATGTTCTATGCAAATAAGTTTTCAGTTTCCCTTATTTCCCATTCAGAAATACCTAATGTTATCCTGCTTGTAGGATCATGTATACGTGCTTGTATGCTTGACTATAATCGCCCCCTCTTATCCTTTACCTCACATTCATGTTCACGGATCTGTAATGGCTGTCACCGACATCGTTTTTGATGATTTATTTCCTGTTTCATACATCTTCTGTTTATTAAGAAACACCTGGTAAAACTTTCAATTTTTCTATTGAATTACAATAGGTAGAATGTGTTTTCTTTTCTGTTCAAATACACATCTATTAATACACACCTCAGTCAGTACGACTTTCTTATTAGAGAATACAAACAGCTGGCATAATCTTATGCTACAGGATTTTGCTTGGTTTGGAAAAACATATTCAGACTACTCACAAGTTCTTAAATTAAATGTGTGATGTGACATTTTACAGTATGATTTCTTTCCCAAATATACAGTTGTGGCAAAGTGGTAAGTAGTGGTAACAATTGTAAGTCGCCTTGGATAAAAAAAAAAAAAAAATGATGATGTATAATCCAAATGTCACTTGACAACAGCAATAATAAAGGAGGACTGGTAATACACAACGATGTGTATTGCTCAGTGAAATAACCAAGGGGTTCAGTCCCGAAATAATAAACACAGTATAAACACACACAAACCCGATCACAAGTCCAGAGTGAGTGCTGAAGTGCAAGTGCTGAAATACAGTGCAGTGAAGTCCTGGTTGGGTGCTGGCCTTAAGCGACAGCTCCCGGATTTGTTAGCCATCTATCAAGAACAAACAGAAACAGTTAGACTGACAAACAAACAAAACACAAGGGGTGTACCAATGAAGACGAGACAGAAATATGGTATGTTACCAGGAGCATAATCTAACGCTTATAAAGGAAACTATTTAATTCTATCCTGAACACTAATGTGTTCATTAAAATTGATAGGTTAGTGTGTTTATGTATAAGGATTGTTTTGTGTTGATGTGCGTTATTTGTAATTGTGTTTAATGTGTGAGCTGGAAATGAGAACTTGTTCTAAGGAGTAATCATTCAGCTGTACTTTCTAAATAAATAAAATAAATAGAAGAATTCAAATCCAATAATTGGAACACTAGTAAATCACACACAAAGGGGTCCATTCAATTGATGGTGACGGATCTAAATACATCACAAAAGTCACAAATTTAATAATGATTTGGAAGATGAAAGGCGCACATATCCTGCCAGATTTAGAGTAAGGACTATTCACGAGTAATAATATTCAACCCAGTATAATGTATGAATTTTGCTTGAAATATGCCGTTTTCCCTTACCAATGTTGGTAAAGTATCTTTCAGAATATATTCCCGCAAACACTGACTAAGCGTTGACTGAAATACATTAACAGAAGTTAATCATAACACCAGAAGACCCCTCTCTTCTGGTTGGCCATACTTTAAAAGGTTCAGAAAACTGTGAGCAATAGTGTTGAACAGCTGGGACTGGACTGTCTGTGTGAAGTAGTGTTTCATTGCTTACAGGAATTAAGAATTTTAGAAATTTGTAGAACATGACTTGATGTGAACAGGATGGCTTGGCGGTGACGTCACCAGACCACCAGGAAATACACAGACTCTCAGTACTGCATGGTTGAGACGCAAACACTCTCCTTTTTACTTATAAATAAACAAAACAAAACAAACAGGCACAAAGGCCAAACAGACAGTTTAAACAAAACAGAATATATATATTAAAATACTGCAGTTTCACACACACTAATAATAGCTGACTTCAAGGAGAGTTTAGAAAAAAAATGAATAGAAACAAGTTACAGTGGTTATAGGGTAAAGGGACACCATGGGCAGTCAGGATGATACAGATTCAATGTCAGTCTGCAAGATGCTTAAATTGTTCTGGTCTTACAAGTCTTTCATTTATAATTATGACCTTCAAGTGGTTGTAGATAATGAAATCATTTCATAAATCTTACCTGTCGTGCCCTTCCAATCTCTACATAAGTCTGAAATGTTTCAATTTGTAAAAGAAACACATGTATTTACATTTTAAAACATGATATCTGGCACTATACTAGGTTAAAGAAAGTTCTATTTGCTTTCTTTGCCTTCCAGGAAGTCTGTTATATGCTTTACTTCCAAGGTCATTCACCACCACAGTGTCACCGGGGTCAAAGCATCTTACTGGCTGCAAAGCATGTCAACCATTAGGGGAAAGAACTGGTTGGTATTGACAGGGAAAAAAGGCCAAGAGAAAATTACACCTTCCAGTCTTGCTAAAATAGAGATTTCTTTCCAAACTGCATATTTGAGACCCATACAGTCAATAGCTTTCATGCCATTTTAAATCTACGGAATTGTTTTGTAAACTACAAGAACACTTTCAAGGTAGATTGGGTGTGGAAATGACTAGGTGCATTTTTTATTGTCAACAATACTTGACATTTTGACAAGTCTTATGAAACCTGTAGGTATTTTACTTTAATTATCTGGCAACTGATGTGGAAAAAACATATTCATTGTTAATCTAACGGCAACAGTCTCAGAATTGAAAAGTAATTACAAATTTGAATTTAAAATATGAGTCAGGTATAACTATTAACAAACTGGGGATGGGACAGAAGATGACAGTTGTTTTGAAAATAATCTATTCTTTAAAAAAAAAAATTCTAGAGCAAACATTGTTTGTGTGATACATAAAAGAAGGAATATGTTATTCAATTAATCTAAACTGTTTTGGATTTTAATGCTGACACTGAGATCATTCAAAAAGGACTCTTCTTTTTGTCAACTAACACCTCTCACAGTGCAATTCAGTTAAATGCAGTTTACAGTATTTTTAAACTGCAGGGAGTATATTTTATTAATTTGAATGATAGTGGTGTTAAAATCTGTCACTTAAGTTCAATTGAAAAGACTCAATAACATGTTAACTTGTTAATATTTGGATACATCATCCATAACTATTAAACACTTTACATAGCATTTAATGTCCATTAGTATACTCCATGCACTTTAATAAGAAAAGATGTCTGGTTAGCTAATTCATCAATTTAGTACTGTTGGAAAAACTCAACTAGAGACTAGAGAGAGGTTTTGTTTTGTCATTGGAAATAGATGTTCTATGCAAATAGGTTTTCAGTTTCCCTTGTTTCCCATTCAGAAATACCTAATGTTATCCTGCTTGTAGGATCATGTATACATGCTTGTATGCTTGACTATAATCGCCCCCTCTTATCTTTTACCTCACATTCATGTTCACGGATCTGTAATGGCTGTCACCTACATCGTTTTTGATGATTTATTTCCCGTTTCATACATCTTCTGTTTATTAAGAAACACCTGGTAAAACTTTCAATTTTTCTATTGAATTACAATCAGTAGAATGTGATTTATTTTCTGTTCAAATACACATCTATGAATACACACCTCAGTCAGTACGACTTTCTTATTAGAGAATACAAACAGCTGGCATAATCTTATGCTACAGGATTTTGCTTGGTTTGGAAAAACAAATTCAGACTACTCACAAGTTCTTAAATTAAATGTGTGATGTGACATTTTACAGTATGATTTCTTTCCCAAATATACAGTTGTGGCAAAGTGGTAAATAGTGGTAACAATTGTAAGTCGCCTTGGATAAAAATAAAAAAAAATGATGATGTATAATCCAAATGTCACTTGACAACAGCAATAATAAAGGAGGACTGGTAATACACAATAATGTGCCCAAGGATGCCTGCTTCGCATCGCCCAAGGATGCCTGCTTTGCATGGCCCAGGGCTGCCTGTTGCTCCGCATCGCCCGGGGCTGCCTGTTGCTCCGCATCGCCCGGGGCTGCCTGTTGCTCCGCATCGCCCGGGGCTGCCTGTTGCTCTGCATCGCCCGGGGCTGCCTGTTGCTCTTCATCGCCCGGGGCTGCCTGTTGCTCTTCATCGCCCGGGGCTGCCTGTTGCTCTGCATCGCCCGGGGCTGCCTGTTGCTCCGCATCGCCTGGAGAGCCACCAGTTACAGAGTACGAGGGAGAAGTGGAGCTCCCACTGCCGCCTCCATGGCCAGGGGCTCCCCTCCTGAGTTCGCCTCCCGAGGGTCCGCAGCTGCACTTTCGCGGCAGGAAATACAGTGGCTGGAGACCCATGAAGGGCAGCTGCCAGCCATGAAGAAGGGGGGGAGGTCATTCATTAATTTGATTGATAGTGGTGTTACATCTTCTGTTTATTAAGAAACACCTCGTAAAACTTTCAATTTTTCTATTGAATTACAATAGGTAGAATGTGTTTTCTTTTCTGTTCAAATACACATCTATGAATACACACCTCAGTCAGTACGACTTTCTTATTAGAGAATACAAACAGCTGGCATAATCTTATGCTACAGAATTTTGCTTGGTTTGGAAAAACATATTCAGACTACTCACAAGTTCTTAAATTAAATGTGTGATGTGACATTTTACAGTATGATTTCTTTCCCAAATATACAGTTGTGGCAAAGTGGTAAGTAGTGGTAACAATTGTAAGTCGCCTTGGATAAAAAAAAAAAAAAAATGATGATGTATAATCCAAATGTCACTTGACAACAGCAATAATAAAGGAGGACTGGTAATACACAACGAAGTGTATTGCTCAGTGAAATAACCAAGGGGTTCAGTCCCAAAATAATAAACACAGTATAAACACACACAAACCCGATCACAAGTCCAGAGTGAGTGCTGAAGTGCAAGTGCTGAAATACAGTGCAGTGAAGTCCTGGTTGGGTGCTGGCCTTAAGCGACAGCTCCCGGATTTGTTAGCCATCTATCAAGAACAAACAGAAACAGTTAGACTGACAAACAAACAAAACACGAGGGGTGTACCAATGAAGACGAGACAGAAATATGGTATGTTACCAGGAGCATAATCTAACGTTTATAAAGGAAACTATTTAAATTCTATCCTGAACACTAATGTGTTCATTAAAATTGATAGGTTAGTGTGTTTATGTGTAAGGATTGTTTTGTGTTGATGTACGTTATTTGTAATTGTGTTTAATGTGTGAGCTGGAAATGAGAACTTGTTCTAAGGGAGTAATCATTCAGCTGTACTTTCTAAATAAATAAAATAAATAGAAGAATTCAAATCCAATAATTGGAACACTAGTAAATCACACACAAAAGGGGTCCATTCAATTGATGGTGACGGATCTAAATACATCACAAAAGTCACAAATTTAATAATGATTTGGAAGATGAAAGGCGCACATATCCTGCCAGATTTAGAGTAAGGACTATTCACGAGTAATAATATTCAACCCAGTATAATGTATGAATTTTGCTTGAAATATGCCGTTTTCCCTTACCAATGTTGGTAAAGTATCTTTCAGAATATATTCCCGCAAACACTGACTAAGCGTTGACTGAAATACATTAACAGAAGTTAATCATAACACCAGAAGACCCCTCTCTTCTGGTTGGCCATACTTTAAAAGGTTCAGAAAACTGTGAGCCATAGTGTTGAACAGCTGGGACTGGACTGTCTGTGTGAAGTAGTGTTTCATTGCTTACAGGAATTAAGAATTTTAGAAATTTGTAGAACATGACTTGGTGTGAACAGAATGGCTTGGCGGTGACGTCACCAGACCACCAGGAAATACACAGACTCTCAGTACTGCATTGTTGAGACGCAAACACTCTCCTTTTTACTTATAAATAAACAAAACAAAACAAACAGGCACAAAGGCCAAACAAACAGTTTAAACAAAACAGAATATATATATATTAAAATACTGCAGTTTCACACACACAATAGACAGCTTCATAAAACTCCTCTAAACTCCATTGATATTTATTTATATATACACACAAAACCCTCACCTTCACCAACATTAATTCTCAGCACTTCCTCTACTAACACCTCTGATCACCCTATATATACCCCTGTGGCTGGAGCCTTAATTAATCATTTAAACATTTATTCAATTGACAGCTCCAGCCACATTACCACGTATGTTTGCAGGGAGGATTTTAACTCCCTCCCTGCCATCCAATATTTTTATTATTATTTGTTTATTTAGCAGTCGCCTTTATTCCCCACATATATACATCCGTGCACTGGCAGGGCTTTCAGCCTGCTGTGCATCCACACATCTTTGGCAGTTGAGGCAATTAACTCTTGGGATCTTGGGTGTAGAAACATCAAGGTTCTTTGTCCGTAGCCCAGTTCTGAATCCACCAAAGCCTTTCTGGAGTTGAAAAAATAAAGCACTCTCAAAGTATTGAGCACGAAACCAATCTGTTGAGAGGTGGCAAAAGATCTGGTTCAAAACCTGGATCGAAACAACTTGTTCATTCAATGCTGGATCTTACTGATTGTGGCAATGTGCCCTGCCCCTGTGTGTATTTTTGTGTTTTATGTTGTATGTTGCGTGTGTTAATGTTGGTGTATAGATATGGCTGCACGGGATATAAATGGGTGTGTGCAGCACGAGTTATTTAAAATGTATAATTGTATTTAGGCACTGGGATTGCACCTCACTTCACGTGCATTTAAAGTATTTAATAATATGTGAGCACGGGGTTGCACAGAATTCGTTCACGTGCTGGGATTCAACTGAATAATTAATTAGTAATTGAATCCGGGCACAACAGTATATATAGATGCATGTTTCACTCACTCGGGGGTTGTGTGTTCGATGAGTGGAGAACGGGTGTGGGAGAGGAGAAAATAAAACGTAAAGTAAATAAGTGTTTAGACTCACTGTGTTTGTTTGTCTGTTCGTCCAGCTTGTTTAGTGTTAATCCATTTTGTTTATCTGTTTCATTTGGCCTCAAGTGCCGTGTCCTGTGTTTTGCTCAACCGTTTATTTTTGTTTGTTTAATAAACATACTGAGCGCCGCAGCGACTCAGTTTCAACACAAGTACTGCCTGTCTGTGTGATTCTTTATGGCCTGACGTCATCCACTACAGCCTGCTTGTCACACTGATATAACAACTTTTTGTCAGGAAACTCAAACTGAAGGGCTGCTTCTGAACTCTGGTATAAACACTGTAACACAGACTTATCAAAAAGTAAAAAGAAGATTTAGAGCTTTTCACTTGGCCTCACTGCACCAGTCAATGTCATTTCAATTGGTAAAAACATACTGTTACAAGCAATTTTATATAAATGCAAAGTACTGATGCCTGAGGGTTCTAAAAATAATATGACTGGAAAAATGCTATCACTATTGTATCTTTTAATCTACTGTGGTTCAGTCTTTTTTTATGTTGGAGGGAGTAGACACAATACAAGACGACAAAAGTTCAGCAATTGATTTGAAACAGAGATATGTCCTAATCTTCTCTTGTGAGCATTTTATTTCTGCTTTTCAAAATGGAAATTATTTCATGGCCAGACACAAGGGGAATCACAAGAGTCTGATTATAATATGTCACTTTAGTAATTTAATTGCACATCTTACCACACTAATGGACTTCTCTTTAACATACTCAGACAGCTTAGTAAATATTAAATACTACATATGCTAATTATTTCACATTTCTAGGAATGACAAACAACTTGAGATGTTACCCATTTGCTAACAATGCAAAACGATGGATGGTATATTGGTTCTTCATTTTGGCAATGGTATGACATTCAAAACTCTATTCAGGAATACCAAGATATTTAGTATGTCTTGACTTACACAGAAATTATATTGTTAAATACTGTAAAATACTGTGAAAAGGAGTAAGAATAGAAACAAGGGGAATGGAGTAAGTGGGGGGATAGTTAACATCTGTAATAGATTAGGTATCTAATCGATCCACACCCACAGAAATGTCTTTGGGGATCCCCTGGGGTTTATTTAGTAGGCAGATGCTTAGTAATGTCAATGATGAAACAGCAGCAGTAGGTGCAAGAGTGATCTTACTGTACTTCTGTAGTCATGATCTTCCAATAAAGCCACAAAGTGACACATTAAAAGAAAATTCAAAATATAAGAAAACAGGATCCTCAAATTATTGCATCACACATGTGTGTGCGTGCACATATATACATACACACACACACACGCACACACACACACACGCACACAAAAGGTACTGCTAATGCAATGTATTGTTAATTATAGACAGTAAGTTCTCGTACTAGGAATTATGTAGTGTGAACAAGTGAGTGAGCTATCCTCCGTTAATTCTGCAAATGTTCTATAACTAAGAGTTGTAACCTCCTTGAAGACATTGAGAATGTTTGCCGAGTTTCTTTTAAGCATATCATTGTTATATCACAGCCAGCTTAAAGACAGTGATGTAACCAGATGTTCCTACTGATATAGACAGGGTTATTTTTGAGTTTTGGGTTGTCTGCTGATATAAAGATATAAAGATGACAACCCACTATAATGGAAGATAAGAGTGTGCGTGATTCTGCAGCCCAAGCAGCTGTAAATATCACTGAGACCTGTTGAAACTGAAGATTTCTGTACTACTTAATACCTGCCCTGCTCTAAAATACTGATTGTCTGAACTATTGAGGTTTCTTGTTTGTAGTTATACAAATACTGTAGAATCTTTAACCTGTAATTATTTGCAGAATGGGCAGATAATAAAGTCATGTTTTTAAGTTTTGTATTTCAACTATTATTTTCGCTTGAGTGCAGTGGGAAAAGCACATCAAATTGTTTGTGACGTCATCATCGTTTCCATATTCGATAAAGAAAGGTCATATATATTTTTATAGGATATCTCTAAAATAAGGGGAGAATAATAAGTGATATTTTTTATCATTGTTATGCAGCAGGAAACAAATGAAAAAAATGAATCATAACTTCCTTTGTGTACACAATAGATAATTAGTGTCTGATCACAGGATTTTATTATTATTTTCCATCGGAATGCAGTCATTTCCCATTGGTGCCGCAGTCTGTTTCTTGCAGTAAATAGAAATGATAGCATTCTCCTGTTATGTTAGTGTATTAAGAAGGGAAATCCCTAATGGTCAATAAACAGCAGGGGTTGGTGTCCTGCAGACAGCTGTTGTCATACAATAAGGATATAATCACACATCTTTAGTTTTGCTAAATGAATAGGACCTCATTGCATATACTGTCTCAAAATGACTTTTAAATATGCCCCATGGGTGAAGCAGCGCAACTATGGTGAGCTTGATTAAAGAAATAACACATAATTAATCTGTAATTTGTTTTGCGTTGTGATGGGATCAAACACTGCATTCATTATTATTTTATTATTTACTTTTTAGAGACAATTATAAGTTTATGCAATAAATATAATTAAATTATTTATTAGTCATAAAAAATAGTTTTCAAATACAGTAAAGTGGGGTAAAAGGGGACAGGGGTGTGAATCTGGACAAAACAGAAAAAGTGACTGCCATGTTTGTCAAAAAGCCAAATATTGCTACAAGAGACTTGATGGCAGGCCCATAGCATTAGCTATCAAATCAGGGATAGAAAAGCCAGGAACAGCGAAGGGATGTTCTGAAATTTGTCACCAATTCACGTGAAGGGGAAATACAAGACACAACCAAAAAATGCCAAGACTTCTGTCATAATTATTGATAACAGATAGAGTGTTTAAGTGGTAAATATTTAAGTTGTCAAGGTGTATTTCAGTTGTGTGTATGACAGCAGCTTTGTGGAAGAAAATAGTTATTTCATGGTGTCAATAAAGAGCATGTGGGCAGCAGTGTGGAGTAGTGGTTAGGGCTCTGGACTCTTGACTGGAGGGTCGTGGGTTCAATCACCAATGGGGAACACTGCTGCTGTACCCTTGAGCAAGGTACTTTACCTAGATTGCTCCAGTAAAAACCCAGCTGTATAAATGGGTAAAAAATAATGTGATATCTTGTAACAATTGTAAGTTGCTATGGATAAGGGTGTCTACTAATTAATAATAATTACACTAGCCTACCTATTGTCTAATTGGTCATTTTTTTTTAAACAGATTCAACCGTCTCTAAGGGTACAATGTCTGTCCCT